>JAQIWI010001267.1:0-17758 GCA_034698825.1 Deuterosminthurus bicinctus | reverse complement strand
AGATACTAGCTACTAGTAAGTGGCAACAATACTACTGTGTACTAATACTAGCATATTGGTCTTACTAGACAACACTGGTGCCGTCGCCGTCAGTGCCGGAGTGCCGGATTTGTAAAATACCTTTTTGTCGTGATTTAGTGATTCAGATCACAATCATGTTTACTTTAAGGACATTGAAATTTGTATCCCCACATTTCGGAAGAAAAGCCCGACTCAGAAATGTGGGATTTCAGAAGCTGACGTTCGGAGTAGTGTCGAGGAATTTAGCATCAGCACCTAGATTCCACAACCCTTTGGATTCTCCAGAAGACTCGGAGCATGATATAGCGTACTCAAAACGTGAAAATAATCACGCTCTTTCCCTTTTGAAATCGATACCAGAATACTCGAGAACTTTATATTCTCTTCCTGATGTCGATTGGAAACCTGTGAATCCGGCAGCAGCAAGATTTGTTGAAGCCTCAACCGAGCCTGACCTGGAACCCTTGGACAATAGCAAGTACCAGACTTTAATTGAAGAATTATTGGAAGCGGTACCGAAGCTATCTGATGATGACCTATTGAGAGTGTTGAAGACAGTTCATTTGTTTCCCTATTGCTCACCAAAGAGCCCCAACTTTGTGAGACTTTGGAAAGGATTGGATGATGAATGTGTGAAACGACTGAAGTCCGGAGAATGGAGTATGGACCAATTATTTGTTGTGGAGGATGCCTGGTATCCTGCGGATGTGCTAAAGAAGACAGACTTCCTCTGGACTCTTGTCAAGAAGTCCTTCCGAAAATGTGAAAGATTCTCCAAGGAGCAATTCGTGCGGTTCATGTTTACCTTGAATAAGTCTCGTCATATCCACAAATCTATAAATACTTACGAGCTGGAGTATAATCTTCAGAGGCTGCATGATCAGATGAGTGTCCAGGAGCTTACGATTGTTTGCTTGGGATTCTTCAAGACGAAGACACTTATAAGAGACCCAGCATTGTTGTCCAAGATACTTGGGACTGTTAGTCAGAATGCTGACAAGATTGACTCGGTTCAGTTGGCTGCAGTTGCCAAGACAGCTAGACTTAGCTCTAATTTTGGAGTTGCGGATGCTGTGTTGAACTTTATAAAATCTTTTGGACCTCATGTTGACCGGCTGAGTGACACAGCCTGTCTTCATCTTATTCTTGCTGGGACACATCACATCAATACCGTCGACTATGAAGTTGTGCACAAAGTTCTGGACAAGTTGGAAGGGAATCTTCATAATTTAAGATTGAAAGAAATTGAAAGGCTTTGCCTACTCATGTCCATGTTCAATGTTCGACATGATTCACTCTGGCCAAAGTTTGCGGAAGAACTTCGGAAACCTGAGCGAGAGAAGGAAATTGAATTGTATGGGCGATGTCTATCTTCAATAGCTCATTACTTGACCTTCCAGGAAATTTTCCCGGAGGATCTCATCAGTAAAGTCTTGTCTTCTCAATACCAGAAGAAGTTTTTTGGTGAGTGGATTTGAATTTATGCATTCAGTTTGGTGGATTTTGACTGAATTTGATGGCAATTTTATTTTCAGATAGTGCACAACCGAAGGACCGACGAGAGATATTGTGCTTAGACTTAACTGTCGATTTAGAGTTGGATGGTTACACGGGGAATCGCCTGAAAACAAAGTTTTGCCACTACCTGTTGAAAGTAAGTACTGTGTATACTTAAAGGTAGAATGAGATTTTAATGAGATGAATTAACTCGTAATTAAGAGAGTAATTATTATAATTTGTTCTGAAGTCTTCTACCTTTTGGATCAAACGAGAAGGCGAAGGAAAAATTGGGCTGCTTGAGAGCAACCTTAGAACTGTTACAGCGGTCATAGAGAAAGTCTTTAATGCACCCAAAATAACGTTTCTAACTTCTATTCTTCCTCAGTACCACACTATCGGTAAGGAAATGATTTATCATCAATAAATTGTAGACAATAACTTATCAGTTTTACCATTCTATTTGGAAATCGTCTGTCTTGGTAATGAAAATTATGTTTGATTTGATTTCCTCAGAGGTTCTTTTTTGTACTGACAAAGACGGAAACCCCGTGGAAATACCAGCAGCCATACGCGAAATGGAGCAGTGGGAATTGAAGAGCCTTTCCAAGGTTGTTCAAAAGACTGCTATAATTTTCCATGTTTTCACTATGCTCGCACGGCAAGGTTTGATCTTCAAAACCGGAGAAGTGACGGGACAGACACGATTGAGAGACAGGCAAATGCGGAAGATGGGCTACATAACTCATCAGGTCACATTTCTATCCTGCAGTTCATGTCATACGTGTTGCCGTGGTATTCTGAACTGGCTCTATTTTCATTTTTTAGATTGAGACAACCATGTGGGTCGAGCTCGATGACAATGATCGGGAGAAATTAGTCAAGCAACTGGTAGCGAATGGAGTTGCAGAGTTTCAGCAGAGAGATGCCAAGGTTGTTAGCCAAGTCGGGTGAACAAAATCAAGCCAAATGAAGTATCTGTTTACCCTGATGCACTGTTTTAGTGCCGTCCTCAACAAGTTTCCTTCTGCATCTTCTCATAAAGGAAGAAGTGCACGAATGTTTTTACCGCCACTTTACCCCCAAACGTCCCTCTCGGATGTTATAGCTCTAGTGGTATTTGCTAAGCAGTCATTTCTATAGACGAACCGAAGAAATAAAGTCGGGAGATTTTTTATAACATTTATGCCATAATGTCTGCAAGTTATTCACGAGTCCAAATGTATACATGAAGTTGGGCCACTCTTTAGATTGCAACGCTAAATTCGGTCTCCTGTTTTCGGGCGGCAAAGACCCTTCCCTAATTCTGCAGATGCTCGTCGTTAAACTCCCGCATTTCATTATGGGAAGTAACCACGTTCAAGTACCTGGAAAATCTCGAAATTAGGTCAATTAAACCTCCATGTTCCTTACATTTAATCAACCAACCGATTTAAATAAAGTTCTAGTCATCTGAGCACGTTCCAGATAGATTCGGAATGCAGATAAGAATCATCAAAGTTACACACAACAGCGAAGGCCAGATTGTGGGACCATCATTTCAGTAAAAAGTGGCACATTTGTTAAATTATAATTATGGAGTACGGGAGACTGCTAAATGTGCGATTTTTTGCGAGACATTTAGCAGTTGACACGGTGAAATTTAGTGCGGGGCGAGTAATAGTTACCAAGAGATACTTCGGATCCGGAAGAGCTCATCAAGGGTCATCAAAGTCTTTTCGAGACATAACTTCAGGCCCTTTAAAGTCTAATCAGGGGACTTCAGGATCTTCAAAGGTTAAATATTTCCTCGCAACACTTGGAGTATCCATCGTGGGTTTGGCAGGATTCAAATACTTTCATGATCAATCTAGAGTATTTGCACTGAAATCAAAAAAAGTAAGCTGGAATAAAGTTTACTTTTTTGTCGTCATTTCATGACCTCTTATAGCTTGACATGGCCACTGATTATGAGTGATGCGATTTCAGAAAGATGATGAAACGAAAATGATCAAATTGACCTCGAGAGAGCGACGTTTCTTGCGATTTGCCTCTGTGGAATATGACGGTCAGTTGTATATGACCCCGCAGGATTTCTTGGAGTCTGTTGTTGAAGCGGAACCTCGACGTGAGTTTTTACTATGGTCGTGTACAGCTTTTTCTTACTTTAAAAGGGTTTTATTTGTACAAATTTCAGCACGATTGAAGCGTAAAGTACTCACAAAAAAGGACCTGAAAAGTATTCGAGATACGACTCCGATTTTGCAAAAGGGATCGCCACAGTTGTTTCGAAATCTGAGAGATAAAGGTACGTGTCCATTTCATTTGTTGATTGAAAAGATTTGAAGTTATTTCTCTGGACATTGTAGTTCATAAATTGATATTTTCCTTCGCAGGAATCATCTCCTACACGGAGTATCTCTTCCTCCTTTCTGTGCTGACAAGTGAGTTTATCTCCTTGGATAGAAATTTTAGTAGAACTTGAAACCGAAAGGTCATTATTTTACGTGTCTGTATATAATGTTTTTTATAGAGCCACAGACTGGATTCCGCATCGCCTTCAACATGTTCGATACTGATGGGAACGAGAAAGTAGACAAGAATGAATTTCTGGTTGTAAGTAATTCTTGAAGATCCTCATAATAATAATGGTGCAGATAAAGGCCGATTCCATGGTTACTGCAATTTTGTTACGCATGATGATGACAATGATCATTCAGATTGTGGATTTATTTGCAAAAGTCTATACTGCGTTCCCCGACCCGTGGCAACTGTTGTCCAGTGAGCCCCCCCCCCCATTCCAGTCAGTTCTAATGACCTTGATGTATTAAAGGTTCTTATTCCAGCGCAATGGTGATGTATATCTTGGTACTTTAAAGCTCAGTCTCAACTATCTCTCCAGTTAACTTGAAAAATGACTCACGAGATATGGGAAGACCAACTGGTTACACTACGCGTAAATGATGATTACTGTTTTCTCATGATTTGTGTAAATAATTATTTCGTTGTTTTGTTTATTTTTAATTTCGGTGAATGCCCTCCTCCTGACAGTTGTTGCACCTGATCCCCCTGCACACCTACAAGAGAGACACTGCGCTAAAGAACCTCCACGTATTTGTACGTAATTTGATTGCCAGTGTTGAGACTCCGAGTGAGAAATCTCACCCACTAACTCATGACTCCAAGGTTTTTATTTTGTTTTTTTTACAATAGCTTCCTTACATAAATAATTGCTTTAGTCATCATCATTAAATGTTGCTTTCGAAGCACTTTCTATGTATTCAAACTTTTCCTATGCTTTCGTTCTCAAACTTGTTCAGATCATCAGTTCTGTCGTCATCTTTAAAAGCCGGGTCGCATATCTTGCGATTGGCATTTGAGTTGTTACGACCCTTCCAAGGTATTTCAAAAGTGTTCTCTCAATCTCCACGTCTTTACTTTCAGCTCTTTCTCAATTATTTTCCAGTCTGATGGAAGGGATTTCTCCTTCCTTCCGCCGCGCTATACTGCAATGTTTCTCTCTGTAATGTCTCTCGACATGATTCATGTCTGGTTAGCGATTAAGCCTGGTTGTTCCAATAACTGTGCTGTGTGGCAAACTAACCTACTAATATATACTCATCGCTGGTTAATAGGCAGCCATTAATCTGTGGGGAAATGACCTGGAGATTTCTAATATTAAATTACTCATGCTTTCCAGCTTGAGAAAATATTCAGTATGGCCTGGAAGGACAAGAGAGGGCTACTTAAAGTGGAAACCAATGAAGATGGCGAACAAGCGGAAGATAACGCTGATGGCGATAGCGAGCAAGCGAAAAAGCAGCAAGCAGTGCAGAATTTGATGAACGAGTCGCTTGTGGATGACGACAGAGGATTGCAGCGAAAGCATCTTGTGGACACCACACTTCTCGTACACTTTTTTGGGCACAAGGGAAAAAACCAAATCCGCTATGAGGACTTCAGAAAGTAAGTTACCTTCAAATGAAGTCCAGGAGACAGGAGTTTGGGTCCTACAGTTTTAATTCTGGGTGTCAGGTTCATGGAAGACTTGCAGACTGAAGTACAGGAACTGGAGTTTCACGAATTCTCCAAGGGGCTTGATTGCATCTCGCAAGTGGATTTTGCTAAAATTTTACTTCGTTATACCTACTTGGACTCGGACGAGTAAGTGGAATTGATGCTGTTGGAGGCTTTGTTTCTAGAAATAGTTGCGTTACCACTATAGGAGTTAATACGCTTTCTCTTTGCAGGTATGAATTGTACTTGGACAGGCTTGTAGATCGAATTAAACTGGAACAAGGGATAACTTTCTTGGAGTTTCGAGCATTTTGCCAATTCTTGAATAATTTGGATGACTTCAATGTTGCCATGAAGATGTACACACTGGCGGATCGGCCGATTTCCCAGGAAGAATTCCGACGTGCTGTCAGAATCTGCACTGGGACTGATTTAAGCCCCCACGTTGTGGAAACTGTTTTCCAGATTTTCGATGAAGATGATGATGGTCACCTGAGTCACCGGGAGTTTATTGGTGTCATGAAAGATCGACTTCATCGGGGATTCAAGGTGGGTCTCATTTAGCAAATAGTTTTCATGATTGAAATGATATCATATCCCTTATCAATTTTCCAATTTTCTTCCACGTGTGTTGGATTATCTGCGGTCGAGTTTATCCTCTTAATTCTGTCTGCCTTCTGCGTGGTGAATTTGAATTTCAAAGATGAATGTTATGCTCGTTTAACATTGTTTGCCCGCCCCTATTCCATGTAGTATTGCCCAGAATGGCAGGACCTGAGAGACAAGATTGTCGATTCCCCTTGAAAAAGTCCCTTTTAACAAGAAGAACGCATCAGAGTGCTGAAGCTAACAAATGTGAGCATCGCAGATCCGCATGTTGTATGGACTGTGATGGTTATTGCTTCGCTGGGAATATCACTGTACAATTATTTCAGGGGCAAGCAATGGGGTGGTACATTCATTCATCTTGAACTTCAACTTTCATGCCACTGGCACAGAATGAGATAGAGCGGCCCAGAATTATTTCCTTGAATTGATTTATGCTTCCTGGTGGAAAATTGCAGTTGTACACGAAGAATGAAGGATGGGAAGCGTTTAAGCAATGCCTCAAGCAAGAAATGCGCACTACATGATTCGACTTATTCATTCTCAACTGCACAATCGGTTTTTTCTTCAACAGATCGTTCCTATTATACTAGTCCCTGTTTTTTCCAGTTACAAGATATTTATGTTCCTTGGTGCTATTATTACTTAAATATTTTCCATGGTAACTAAGACTTCATTACAAGAACTAGTGCTTCGTTAAAAAATGCACCACTTTATCCCTTCGCATTGTTGCACATCCGCATGTACTAATAAAAAAGCAACTAAAAATAAAGGAATTCGTTAATAATCTAAATCTTTGAACTTGTTCATTCTAGCACACGCACCATGTTGTTATCACAGTTACTATGACAACTAGATCAAGTTACGATTCTTAAAGTTGATAAGACGGCAACGACCTCAGAGATTATTGCTTAGATGAAAGGACTGTCATCTTAGTAAGTCTGTCATTGCTCGTTTTGTGTACTCGTACGCCAGAAAAAGCGCTCCTGAGGCTGGAAATGTCCTAACAATTGTTGGGCCTAATCCTCTGTAGAGGTTTCGTACACCTGGGATATTAAATGACAGATTACATTGAAGGTCATCATCCATCCAAATGAGATTAGTTTTAAGGAAAAAAAACTTGCCTTCGGTTCTGATGATATCGGCCATGCACTGCAGCATTGTCACATTCAATTTGTTGATTTGGATTCTGGACTTGACGACATCAGTAGGGAAAATTGAAACCCAAAGAGCTACCCCTCCAATTCCACCGCAAAGAACCGTTTTCAGTGGTCCTATGTCATCCTTAGTTTTACCAGGTGGTGTGAGCAAGTGCCTGCTTAACTCGTAGCCACCAAAGAAAAAGAAATAACCGGGCATTTCACGAGCCATTGTGGATGTGAGTCCTCTATAG
Source organism: Deuterosminthurus bicinctus (assembly GCA_034698825.1). Taxonomy (NCBI): domain Eukaryota; kingdom Metazoa; phylum Arthropoda; class Collembola; order Symphypleona; family Bourletiellidae; genus Deuterosminthurus; species Deuterosminthurus bicinctus. The sequence goes on along the minus strand of JAQIWI010001267.1, from coordinate 10,245 downwards.
AATCCTAGAAATCCTTCTTCCACAAATATTTTTCTAGAGAGGGTCCATGGCCCGACCTGAAATCCAAGTATGACATGACGCACAAGCTTGATTAAGACAGGCACATGCTGAAACTCACGTGTTCATATGCTTTTAGCTCACGACCGACATCAAGAGCAGCAGAAGCCGTAACTGTTTCCCGCATAGCCTGCAGTCGACATTTCACAAGTTCTGTTGGACAAAGTGTGAAGGCGGAGAAAAATCCGGCAAGGAAACCCGCTGTCGCGTTGTGGATTGGACTTAAGTGTTCTATTTCCTGAGAGGAGCACATTGAAGGAGACTTAACGAAATGAAGAATTACGTTTTCAAGTTACGAGTGAGTCCGCAAATGTGATACGAACCTTGGAAACTGCGACGGACACTGTCTTCTGACACAATCCATAAGCTGCAAAAAGGACAGAATTTTCTGCCACGTTGGCCACCAGTGCCGGAACCGTCCCTGCATACAGTCCACGGCGAACCCCGTCAGTCTTGAGAGTTTCCATGAAACAATGAATCATTCCTTTTGAATAAGTTCGGGGAAATGTCTAGATGTTATGAAAGAAATACATGTGTTACTATAGTGACATATAACACGATAATTCTACAAACAAACCTGCATTTTCACTTTGATTGTGTCACCAGGTTGACCAACGTAAACACAGGCGATTCCACCTGCCACGATAGAAAATAACTGTTAAAACTCTCACGGTAAATAGCTGAATAGTAAGAACACAGTTTTGATTTAAACCATGAACTGAAAAGGCTCACCTGCAGTTCCACTAAGTAAATCAATGAAGGCATCTTTAGTGCCTTTTATCCCCCCAGAATCTTTCATCACAAGCCCAGATAATACGCACCAAATTCCACAGAATCACACTGAAGTTACTTGAAAAATCACTCGCGTTAAGCTCTAACTTTGCTATCGACTTGAGAAAATTCAACTGTGAATGATCGCCTGACAGGAAAAATGAGAGAACACATTCCCAACCAAGACTTGGAACATATATATATAGCTTTTTTTAGATCAACGTTTTCGCAATCAAATATGTACAATTAAACGCACTTGTTACTTTACATGATGCAAGCTTGCTGAACTGTGAGGAAATGAACTTATTACTGATCGTCAGCTTTTGATCTCATTGACCCCCTCCGTCGTCACTGCATTCAAAGATGATAACGCAACTTGTTCGCCTTCTTCATCTTCACTCCACATATCTTCTCCTTCCTTCTTCTTCATTTCCAAATTGTTTTTTCCATAGCGGTGTCCATCACACAATCATAAACTTGAGCAAGTTTGTTGTCTTAAGTAATGTAACTCGAGATTATATTTATCTCCAACGCATCATCGGCATACTCCAGAAATCTATCTGTTAGTGTATCATGCGGGTCAGTTTTTGCACCACAGTCGCCAAAGTTGCGTCATGTTATAGCTGCTTCACAGAGGTCCCGAATTTTCAATTCTAATGCCCCGAATTATGTCTTCCAAAGTCTCCAATTTTCCCTTCCAAAGTCCCGAATTTCCCCCTCCAACTTCCCGAATTTTACCTTGCAAATGCAAAGCTCCGAAAATTCAGTCCCTGCTGGAGAACACGACGAGATTTGGAATTTTTGAAAATGCCGAGGCGGGAAAAGCTTTGTGGTGAAATGAAAGCACATGGCAACTCGCCAGTCTTTTCACAAGAAACTCGCTCTCGACATCATCACATTTATTTCATTTCCTCTGTCACTTTAATTTCTTCCACATTTCCCAATAAACATGAAAAAATGACAGCTGTATGACATGACAGAGAGTAATATTGATGCGATAATAAACTCAGTCAGTTTTTAATTCCATCGGCTCGGCAGTATGGCAGGCTGATAACAAAGTAAATATTTACTCTTCTGCCGAAGCCTTCAATCTTTTTGCCAGTAGGGAAAATTACGCAAAACTCTGTATAACATTGCGATAGATTATTATCAGGATGAATAAGCTATTTCGCTTTGAATTATTTTCTGTGAACATGTGTAAATTGACTTTCCTTTAGGTCACTGTGTTAAAAAATGAGCACGTGCGCTTATGGATTGATAACATGAGAATATTTCCATTAATGTAATTCTATATTTTGTTGACATTTCCCTAATGAATTTCCTTCTTTTTTCAGAGTAGTGCCCTACTATCATGAAACATTTGGGGAAATTACTGGACTTGAGATGATTATATTTACCGGAGGATGTATGTATTTAGTTGTGAGGAAATTGGAGGCTAAATGACAACAAGATTAATGACACGCAGCCAGATTATTTCAGTGATGACTGAATTATTAGTCATTGAAAAATGATGCAATCGTTGGAAGGAAAAAATTATTCGTGAAAGGGAAATTATATCGGGAATTTAATCATCAGTATACTGAAGATGAAGAAGACAAGATCAAGGCTTTTGTTTACTTTGCTTGGGCCCAACACAAATGCTAACAGACATCATCGCTATCTTTAGACGTGTGGCCATTCTGTGATGAAGACCCAAAGACTGCATCAACAGATTGCCGCTGTCCCTGTCCCAGTTTCTTTGGCACACACCCTCTCGTCATCATCATCATCATCATCATCATATTCTTACACACGCAGCCACTCAAGTCAATGTGTTGATCATCACATCATCACTACTGCAACCGCTTCACTGAAACAATTGTCACCGAAGTTCCAGATTCCAGAGCTGATTTATTTCAGGCAGTGGATTGAAGAGTACTTGAGTACTCTTCTGGAAGGCGATACTCCGGGTGGAATCTACTGATTCTGGAGTGATGATGGTGGAGTGAAAATGTAATCAGTACGTATAGTGCTCTGTGTGAAACTGGGAATGAATGGGAGTGCTTTCAGTTTTGAATTGAAAAGCTGCAGTGCAGTTGATATTATTATAAAATTTTGACGTGGCATAGGGTCCAAGTCGTCATTTAGTTATTATAAAGTAACAAAATTTAAGCCTCTCAGCTAAAGAATGGCGGCGGCAGCTTCTGATGTAACTCAAGAGGACACTGTGGATTCGGACTTTGAAGACCTTGATTTCCCGGAGGAAGACACGCGGGATAATGCATCCATTAATAGTAAGAAATGTGGATTCACCCGCATATTTTTTCCAGTATATTTTTATATAATGATGTCCACCTGCTGTGCAATGTCATAATGAAAGGAGAGTGATGATCAAATGATGGTGATGATTCCAGCAAGAATTATACAAGCTGCTGGACTTGATAGTGTAACAACAACAACAGTGCCCTGGAAGTTTTTGGCAATAAAGTGGATAATATATTTTATGATGACGAAAAATTTGTAAACTTTTGTTGGATTCATTGTTGCTGTTGGATAAAAAGCACTTTGAGATTCAGGACGGCATGATTTGGAGGTCAATGTGGGGAGGCTATGAAAGGGAGGCTACGAGTATAGGCCAGCAAGTTTAATTATGAGAATGATGTCATACGAATATGATAATGTAATTAATAGGTGAATTCTAGATTGTAAATAGTCAGGGAGAACATGACAGAAGTAATGTAATTATTATGAATGTAATTAATTATCAATCGGTTGTGGATTAATATGTGGAAATCTCTCTCTTATTTGTTGCGGGGGTCCGGTCATGTATAGAGAATCGGTGGCGGAAAATAGTTAAAGGTCAGACATGATTACAATAAGATGCTAACGACATGTGTTTTGTGGTTATTTTTTTTATTAATTACTTGGTGGTATTTATTCTATTTGCTCACACTACCGCGTCAATGTTCAATGGATTTGCCTGCTTTAAACTTTAAGCAGTTCAACTTAATGCTCCCGCTGTAAGACTTTCGCAAAAATCTTATGTTCCTTATTAGATTGCTCTGTATTAAGTTATTCCAATTAAGTTTCATTCTAACATTCTTGTTTAGTCGGGGGAACTCACTTAAGTTTTAGGCAGTTTAGCTTTAGTATTTTTTTAATGCTAATTTTCAGTTTCGCCAGGCCTAATAACAGCTTTTTAGAGAGCTTCTTCCAGGTCCGTTAAACATTTTGTTTGGCTCAACAGTTGGGATGCTGTTGCTTTTGAAGTAGCTTTAGCTCATTTGTTTTCATGCTGAATAGTAATTCGTCTGGCAGTATTCCAGCAGAAGTCTTCATGGACTAACAAGTGTCTCTCTTATTATCTTCGCACAGAGGGTTTAGTGATCCCCTATCGCTCGGTACATGCCCCTGCACAAAGTTTCAAAACACCGGACCGGAAATGTTTCATCCCGGGTCGTCCAGTTTTCATCAAAATCATTGGAGTGGAGCGGACTGTTTCTACTCATTTACTCAACCCGAACTTGTATGTCATTCAGGTGACACATGGAGATTACACTTGGACAGTCAAGCGCAGATACAAACATTTTCAACATTTGCATCAGCAGTTGCAGCTGTACCGGTGAGATTTATTTTGGCTTGCCGACAACATTCGCAATATTAGCATTTCCATTGATGGAATAATTTATTTTCAGGGCCACGCTGAGCATTCCCTTTCCCACGAGGACTCACAGGGAAAGGAGGAACACTTTCAAGTCGAATCGGGTGCTGGATGAGGCTGGAAAACCAGTTGGACTCCCAAGGTAAATCCAACGTAGCTTATCGAATGGATTTATAGTTATTATGAGAGAGCAAAGTGTTGTGAACAGTAAGATGAAGTTATTCTCGAACTTTCATGTTTGTTGTTAACATTTGCAGATTTCCAAAGCGACCAGAAGCATTAGTTAGTTCAGATCAGCTAGAAGAACGGAAGAAAGTCCTGGAGACGTACTTGCAGAATCTGGTAAAAGTCCGGACTTTTCGCAATCATCATGAATCAGTAAGTATTCCCAAGATGTTCCACTTTCCTCTGTTGTTCGTCTTGAAGTATACGCCCCTAATTCATTTAATGCTCAGGTGATATGAATTTGAACAGCTGGAATTCTTGGAAGTGAGTCAGTTGTCCTTCGTCCATGGATTGGGCTCAAAGGGGAAAGAAGGATTGATATTGAAACGCACTGGAACTAGTCACGCAAGGCGCTGCACTTTTGGGCTATGCAATTGTGTCGGCATACCTTGCATTAGGTAACTTTTCTCTTGGTTTTCTTAGTGTTATATAAAGTAGCATGGAGCCATTGTGCAAGTTGTACTCATTTTGTAACTTGATACACGAATTTCTCATGCTAAAGTTGGATGAACGACAGGTACTATACTTACTGAGATTCATATAAAATCAGATTGACGTGATAAATTATAAAATTTTTGATGTGTGCCTTGTGATTTTATGGTTGGATTGACTTTCTTCATACCTTTTCAGAATCATAAAGTGTTGTGGCGACTGCTGTGGTCAGTGGCAACACCGATGGCTGGTTGTGAAAGATACATTTATAGCTTACATTCGACCGAAAGATGGCCAGATTCATTGCGTAATGTTATTCGACTCGGAATTCGAAGCCTCCTCCGGGCTGTATGACACTGGAGAGCAACATGGGCTTGTTCTAACCAACCTATCTCGGTAAGTCTTGTAGACTACAAATTGTATTTGTTATCGCGGTAATGTGACTTGAATAATTCATGTTGAATTTTGTAGGCAATTGGTTATCAAATGCTGGACCAAAAGAAGGAGTAAGGAATGGTTGGAATACATCCGACAAATTTTGCAAACTCAAGGTACATTCCACATACCAAACAAACCACAACTCAGTTACTGAATTATCTTTTGATACTGAAGTATATTTTATTTAAATCTTGTTTACAGTCGCAAGAAACTTTGTCAATCAAAATCGTTACCTTTCCTATGCACCATTGAGGCCGGAAACAAAAGCCCGCTGGTTCGTGGATGGCGGAACGTACATGTCGGCCATAGCAGACGCTATGGAAGCAGCAAATGAAGAAATCTTCATTGCGGATTGGTGGTTGAGCCCGGAAACTTACATGAAGCGTCCAGTTGTGGAAGGCGAAAGATGGCGACTGGACAAGATTCTGCAGCGCAAAGCTGTAAGTGAGATGTAACGCATAAAGTCATGTGAGATTTAGTGCCTAAAATGAATTGGAAGCTAAACGCAGTACTTGGTTGTGAACACAGAAAGAGGGCGTGAAAATATTCGTCCTGATCTACAAAGAAGTCAACTTGGCTTTGGGTATCAATAGTTTTTATAGCAAACAGAAACTGGTGCAACAGAACAGCGAAAATATCAAGGTAAGTCACAGTCTTAAATCCAGCTGTGGATGTGGTGCTCAATAAGTTTTTATCTGTCACAGGTGCTGCGACATCCAGACCATGTCAGTGCTGGAGTTATCTTGTGGGCCCATCACGAGAAAGTCGTTGTCATCGATCAGATGTATGCATTTGTTGCGGGTATCGATCTCTGCTACGGTCGCTGGGATGATCATAATCACCGGTAAATTCATGGAATTCTCAATCCTCTCAGTTCTTCATGCTCCATGGCAGCGTCTTAAAAGTGATTTTCTCACCAGATTAACGGACCTTGGGAGTGTGTCGAAGAGTCAGATGAATCTAAGCCAGATGATTCCATCAGCCAAAATGACTTCCAGCAAGCCTGGGGGTGGGCTAGGCCTCTCTGTTTTACAGCTGGCCAAAGCGACAAATGCCGTTACGATAGGAACTGTGGGCCAAGGTAGTACTTCTTCACACCCTGAGCTCACCCATTCGGTCAGCACGGATGCTCTAGAAGAAAGGTAGGTACATTTTGGTACTTGGTTGATGGTGAAAGTTTGAATTGTTGGCTGGAAATTTGGCCTTTTTGGGGTGCATATTTCCATTTTATTATAATAAGACATCTGATTCTCAGGATCACTACAAGTAAAGTAACCTTTTCCACACTGGAAGCGCCTTACCCCGTGGAGAATGGCCTAGACGATGTAGAATTGTCCGCCATGGAAAATGGGCAAGTTGAAGGAATAATAACGAGTGACGAAAAGGCAGGAGCTAACGGTGACGTGCCGTTGAAGGGAGAAACGCCACCGCCTGGGCGCAAAAACTTATTCCGTAGGATGACCAAAGTGTCCAAAGGTTTGAAAGTAGATGGAAAGGAATGGATTGATCGACACATCAGGAGACGTGGGTCGGGCTCTAGTAGTAGCAGTGAAGATAGCGGAGATGAATACAGGAAAAAGGATGAGGATGGTGTCGAGGACAGGTAACTTTGTTTCCCAGTAGTGTCAGTGTGTAGTCCAGGTTGGTTTCAGGTTTTAAGAAGGAATTGTTTCTTAGAATCGGCCGTACAGATGCTTTCAAAGCCGACAAGGGACACCACGCTCCGTTGAATAAAACGAAAAGCGATTCCGCACTCATTGGGCTTCAAGGGTCGTCCAAATTGTGGATTGGAAAGGACTATACCAACTTTATTGTCAAAGATTTCACGGATTTGGACTCTCCTTTCACTGGTACGATACTGAAAGATCATGTTGCGAACGTGATTGTAATAATAAAAATGAAATGAATGTTCATAAAAAATCATTTTAGACCTTGTGGACCGGAACACAACTCCGCGGATGCCTTGGCATGACATTGGCGGTATGGTAGAAGGAGCTGCCGCTAGAGATGTAGCGAGACATTTCATTCAACGCTGGAATGCCATCAAGGACGAGAAGGCCAGACTTAATAACTCCTACCCATATTTGTTACCAAAATCTTATGACTTCCGTAATGATTATATTCCACCGATTTTCCCCGAATCCTCCAAGTCTAGCAGAGTTACAGCACAGGTAATAATGTTTCTCGATGTGCCTGAATTCAGATAGAAGGAAAATTGGAGCTTGACTATTGACTATCTAGATCGTAAGGAGTGTTTCACAATGGAGCGCTGGGATTCGCATGACGGAAGACAGTCTGATGCAGGCATATGTAGACTGCATTGAAAGATCCAAGCATTACGTTTACATTGAAAATCAGTTCTTCATTTCCCTGGCAGCTTCAAATTTTCAGGTCGCTAACCGCATTTGTGAGGCTTTATGTCTGCGGATTCTCAGGGCGCACAGGTCTCTTTTTTTATTGCTGTGATTTTTGTATCAAACTATTGTGGTGAATGTAACCGTGTAATCATGTGTATTAATATTTTAGGGAGAAGGCAGTGTTTCGTGTTTTTGTCATCATTCCACTACTGCCAGGCTTCGAAGGTGAAGTAGGAACCACAAGGGGTAACGCTATACATGCAATTACACACTGGAACTACGCTTCTATTTCAAGGTTCGGGGCGTTTTGCGTTGTAATCTCCGCATGTACAATTGTGCCATCCACGTTTATAGTTGCACTGTCCACGTTTATCATATGAATTCAACGGGTATATTTTTAATACAGAGGCAACGATGCAATACTCGTAAGATTGCAAAAGGAAGGTGTTGAAGATCCTTCACAGTACATTAGTTTCCATGGGCTCAGAACCCACTCGGAACTTCATGGTGACTTGGTAAGCTGAGTCAGTGTTTCGTCCTATTTCATTTGGCGAAGCACTAAAATTTATTGATGATTTGCTTATTTGAATTCAAGATTACGGAGCTGATCTACGTCCATTCGAAGCTGATGATCGTGGACGACAACTTGGTTATCTGTGGATCGGCAAACATTAATGATCGGAGTATGTTAGGGAAACGGGATTCTGAACTTGCTGTTGTGTATCAGGTAAAATGTTGAACTACTCTTGAGTTACTCTCCAATGAAATTTGATATGCTAACGGGAATCTGACTCGGCAGGATGAAGAGCATGTGGATTCCATGATGGACGGCAAGGAGTACAAAGCAGGAAAGTTTGCTCATTCCCTGCGAACGAGGCTGTTCCGTGAGCATTTGGGCTATCTTGAGGACGACAGCATGGATTTACGGGACCCTATATCAGAGGATTTCTACATTAAAGTTTGGCGTCGGACGAGCTTACTTAATACGGAAATTTATGATAAGGCAAGTTGTATACAATTAAAAGTTGCAGAGAGTACAGAGCTATTGTCATAATGAACTGAGGAAATGCTGAATTGGCTTCTTGTTTTATAGATATTCCATTGTATTCCTACGGATAAGTGCGAGACATTTGTTCAACTACAAGAGTATCAAAAGGAACCACCACTTTTTGTCATTGATGCTCCTGCAGCTCGCAAGATTCTGGAGGGGGCTAGGGTAAGTGTAGGGGGCAACCTACCAGGGCGTAACTTTGAATCGATGCCATTGTAATCTAAATTTTGTTTTTGTCTTTCAGGGTTATTTGGTCGATCTGCCGTTGTTGTTTTTGCAAGGAGAGAATTTGCAGCCGGCCGCTGGAACCCAAGAGCATTTGATGCCTACCAAGTTATGGACGTAGAACTTCCATTATTATTGTAATTACTCTCAGGTTGAGCCTGTGTCCGTTTAAAGGTCTTCTTGAGGACACGGTAACTATCGCGGCCTTTAAATCGTGCCTCATGTGCTATTCACTCACATAGATGACTGAATTAGAGACTCGCAGTGTGTACGGCAGGTGCTAATCAGTCTACTTGAAAACTATTTGCATCAGTGATTGTTCGCATGATGTTCATGGAATGAATTTTAAGACAAAAGGATTATTTTTCACGTGTTAGAGATAGTAAATTGTACCGGGTGTATTTGATGAAATCGTCGCAATTTTTGTCATTAGTGGCAGCTTACTGTTGCAAATTTTTAAATGGAAAATCCTGCAAGTTTCTCTGGGGCGTATAGCTTTAATGTATTAGTAACGTGTTTAAAACTTTAATTCACACTGCTTCGTGTGCTTTTTCCGTCCCCCGGCTTTATTAATAAAATATGAGAGTTGAAAAAATTTATTGACGGTCTTAATAAAATACATTGGCTACGACATGAGATTTTGGTTGCAGTTCATGACAAATCTTACCATGACCTTGAGTCAGTCCATTTTCAAGAAAGCTATTTGCATCGAAAATTTGTAATGCGACCTTTAGAATTTTGCCCTGGATTATTGCATCACTGAATGCACTGGGAAGAGTCACGGGGATCCACGGATTCCAAGAAACTCCCCTGCCCCTGAGACAGAATTTCGTGAATCTGTTTGAAGAACTCGCAACCCAAGCTGTTTCAGAAGCTCCAACGTGCACTTAAAGCTGCTGAATTTCCCTGCCAGTCTATTCGCTTTATGAAAGACGCAGACACGTGTGAGTTTCCATGGTTTTCTTCGTTAGTAACTCATATGTCTTGAAAGGTGCGATGGAAAGCACCCTGAGGGAATATGATGAGAATTAAAAGCGAAGGCTCCATAG
>JAQIWI010001266.1:0-17761 GCA_034698825.1 Deuterosminthurus bicinctus | reverse complement strand
ATGTAGGTGGTTACTTTTATATATGTACGAGTGTTAGATAGATGTAGGCATCTTGTTGACTCTCTCGTGAAATTTACATCGGAATTTTCAAAATTTAATCATGAAGGAAGGGGGAAGGATATAATTTGGGATGTGTCTGTGAGTGTGGATGTGGCAACGGGTTTCTATGAGAACTGTGCAGAATTGACTTTAGGAAGAATACATTATGAAACTCAAGACTTTTCTCTCATAGTTTCCCTGGCTGTAGCGAGTAGATTGAGTGAGTTAAATGGGAAACGGAAGTTAACTTAGAGAGGATGCGGCATTGCTTGTGTACGTAGTATTCGCAAAAACCTTACGTGTAGGCAATATGGTAGCCGGTTATAATAAAGTTTACAAAGAGCTGTATGGTGATAAGTTAAGACTGCTAGGCAAGCGGGGTGGAGGATGGACATGAAAAGATGTGAAAAACTCAATTTAGAAGCGAGCGTTAAGCTCCTTAAGGGCTTTCACTTGCTCTAGTCCCTTGAAATTCGTCATAATTTCCGTCACAATTCACTCTTTCCCTCTAGTACTATCGCCCTCATCATCGTCCGTTCTCTACTCTTTTCCTTTCATCTGCCAACTATAAGATTCAAACTGTCGTTTGAGTGTGTATGCATGTTATGTGAGCAAAGAGCTCTTATGGTGGAAATGGCGATAATAATAGTAATCATAACAGTGTTTTATGAGCAGCTCTCAAAGCATTTAGGCTGATGCAGTCTTAACCATTAAGTGCGGTCGTTGGCACACACACACAATATGTGTGTTACTGCCTCACTGTATGTGTGGGAGTGGGTGAACATTTTTATTGGACGACGAGTGATTCTTTCTTTTATTTTTTTGCTCGCAATCATATTTATAGGGCTGACCCTACTCCTACCTTACATCATGACCACGAGGAAACAGTGGGCTTCGTGCAAACTTCGAGTGTTTGCACTGTCAAATAAAAAGTCCGAGATTGAATTGGAACACCGGAGGTAAGAAAAACAACGAACTAGAATGGAGCAATTCATGTGTGAGTCATATCACTGGGTCATCTCATTTACCTCCTTTTCCTTACAGCATGGCAAGCCTCCTATCCAAGTTTCGCATCGAATATTCGGATCTAACAGTCATACCGGATATTACACGAAAAGCGGGGAGCGTGACGAAGAATTTTTTTGAGGACATTATCAAAGATTTCCGAGGGGATCCTAATGAGAGTGGTAAGAATCCAAAAGAATTAACCGTCTTAATAAATCCTTTCCATGTGACTGAGCTCTTCACCTGGAGGTCGTGTATTTTAGTGCAATTAGTAGTGATTGCGTGTGGGTGTATATGTACATGCTCTAGATATAAGTAACGTGAATTATGTTCTCCGGACGTCCAACTTATACCAATTTGTCTTATACATACTAGAAGGGAAAATATATGGAAAATCGATGGTCCAGGACATCCGGGCAGAGTTTTGAAAATTGGTCTGATCTGTAGGAAGGCGGACAAGAATATTAAATTTGTTACCAATTGATGAATAATGTGCGTGACAAATCCAAGAATTTCAACAAAAAGTTGGCAGCAAGCAAAGTTTGGCTTGGGCTTAGTTGACTTTGTCTCCCTTCCAGCTAAATTATTTGGAAAGATGAATTGAACGTGCTTCCCCAAATCGTACTTATCTTACGTCGGATCTAATATGTCGACCTCGTGGCTTCCAAGTAGCGGCTTTTCCAATGCCTCACAGGCACATAATTTCCCAGCTTTATTAGTATGTTTTCATCCGGACAAAACTTTAGATGAAGCAAGTTGATCAGCAAATGGGCCAAAGTCAAGTAGGCTTAGAGCGAATGTCTTGGAGAATTTTTAAGGGATTAAACAAAACGGAGCTGGATCAGATTGAAGTAGGTAATGTGCTAGGGTAAGACAAAGGAGGTCGCATTGGGTAGATCCCCTCTAGGAGTTATTCTTTTGGACAGGGAGAAAGAGAGAGAGAGAGATCTACGGAGTCGAAAAAGTTGTCTAGAACAGAGCGATTTTCTCAGGCAGCTTAAGATGAAAGTGCACAGCAGGAGGAGGTCCTTGATGCTCCGCTCCCACTTCTCAACCGCTAAAATAGTTCCACACACGCTTATCGCTACACTGAAATTACCCCTGCCATAAATTTTCACTGGCTTTAGCTTGGTTGACACGCACGCACACAACAGCATTTGGCTTCAATGTTTTCCGCCCTGCCGTGACCCAGCAATAATGGAAGACCGAAGACTAAAGCCACTGCTGTCTAATCTGCGTCGGGCTGTATGGAGCTTCCGTGTGACTAGTACGTTGTGCTTTTCTGTGAGTGTGTGCGTAAGTTTGTGTGTGTTTGCAGAAAAAGGGAGAGTGCTCGGCCATTTTTTATATCCTACTTCAATAAACGTCTTTGGTAAATGGGATCATTTTTCCTCCAGGGTGACATTCTTGTTATGTGCTCTAATTTTTTTTACCATCCCAATACCCTTCTCACCACCATTGTTAATTTCATGTAATAAATAGGTTGAGTATTTCCCTCAGGACCTTGTAGAGATAATTTGACCTGCACTCTGGCACCATAAAGGACCCGGTGCTGCTTGGTAAGCGTGCGTCTGTGCGTGGGTGGGATGAGAGTCGTCGAGCGTTTAGAAAAGTTTCAACAACATTCGACATTCGTTAGGGTAAAATTTATTGTTTCCACTGTCGTCAATTAGGTTTGCTGGTGAAGTTGTTGGCGTGTGGAGGCTAGTAGGCGGAGGAGCTCAATTAAAAAGTCACTCGCTTCAAAATTGAGTGCACAGTCAAGGTCTACTTGATCCGTAATGAACTGCGAACCATTCTTCATTGGCCTAGTTACGGAGTTGTCGTGGTTGTTGGGTGAGGTGGTAACGGCTGTGATGGTAGAGAATCTTCCAGGAAAATTTCTCCTCTAGCTCCAATGTTTGGAACGGAAGAGGATCCGTGAAAGCATCAGAGTGCGAGTGTGTTTGTGAGGCAGTGAAGAGAGCTACAATGGGAAGCTGATTGCCTTTGAGCGAGTGACAGTCATCATGATGATTGTCTATAGTGAAGATAGTGGTGGTGGTGCTCTTCGAGCGGCTCACACAGTAATTGGAGGAAACCAAAGAGTTGGGAAACTAAAGGCTTGGATATTATGTGTCGCTTTGTAAATGTGAAACACACACACCGCCGTGTTATCATCATTGCAATCGTCAGCATCATCTTTGTCATAAGAACTCGCGTCATTTCAGCTTTGGATTACGAGAGCTCAAAACCCATCATTGTCTGGTTTCGTATTGATTCCAAACCATGTATTGAATAATGTAGTCGCTTTATGTTGCAGTCATTAATGTAATGATGCTGTATAAGGCTAGAAATAATAGTATACGAACTATTAACTTCTGGCTTGCATAATGTTAGGTACATGCCTGCGATCTTGTATTCTATTGATGCCCACGTTTCCACATATCCTCGCGCTGGATGAGTGTAGTTAGGAAGGAAGGACTCGGCTAATGTATTTGTGTTTGGTACAATAGAACCCTATGAAAATGACCTATCAGTATGACCTGAGGGTGGACACTCGGAGATAGTTACACTACTGTAAGATTTGTAACATTATGTTATTTCCAGATAACCCAGAGACGATCATAACGGACTCGGAACTGCAAGCATTGAGAGAGAAAACAAACCGGCATTTACGCCTGAGGGAGCTATTACTGGAGCATTCCAAATCCTCGAATTTCGTCGTCATGTAAGTCAAAAAGTTATGTTGGCTCGTTCAAAGGAGAACGCGTAACTAGGACAATGATGATGATTCAACTTACTTTTAAGTAGTAGCAGCAGAGTACCATTGCAGCTGTAGTAGTAGTCCTCCATGCTTTTCACTTCAGTAATCCTTTGAGAGCTTTTCAGTATGAATTATTAGTTGAGGAAGAGGACGAAAAATTTAGTACACAATGATCAAAGTGCATTCCAATGGAAATATTATGATGAAATATCTACTTTTTACAGGACTATGCCTGTGCCAAGGAAGGGAACTGTCTCTGCTCCACTTTACCTTTCATGGCTGGAGTGCCTTACTAGGGATATGCCGCCATTTTTGCTCGTCCGTGGAAACCAAACATCTGTTCTTACTTTCTATTCATAAGGAAAGAGTCGTGTGCATATTAGTTTGGGAATTTATCTCCCTTCCAACTTGAAACGTTTTATTATTTTATTTTAGATCTTTGCTCCTATTTCTTTTTTGAACTGAAATGTATTATTATTATTATATATCGCATTTATTTTGTTGTTTCAATTCAAAAGTTTTAAAAATGGTTACAAGTTTAAGACTCTTAAAAGTATTATTGTGTAGTTAAATTACTTTGAGTATTAGATTCAGGATGGAATACTTAGAATAAGATTTAATTTAAGCATCGCACAGTTGTAAGAGAACATTAAGCTAATAACAAGGAAAAGAAGTAACTGATAATTGTAATTTAATTTCGAAAATAAACGAAGCTCAAAGATTGCAAAGAGTGTTATAGTTTCTTAATGAACTGTCATGATTGAATTGAGCCAGATTCTGCCGATTTCAAGTTGAGTGTAATTGAAGCAGAGCGGAGAGAGGAAAGAGTCGAAAAGAATCAAGTCAGGGTATTCCAAATGGAAGCCAATTGTGAAAGTACGTTGTTGAAAGCTTATGACGTCGACGTCTGAAAAGATACATTTTCAGTAGGTCTGCTTGCAAATCTGTACTTGAATGATAATACCATCTCACAGTCCCATCTACATAAGTATGCTTTTGCATTGTGAGTAGGAAATCGCCATAAGGAAAGTTGAAATGCCTAAACTGACGTTGGGCTAAAAAAAAAATTACTAACACATGCGAAAATTCTTGAGGTTTAGGCACTGTTGTTGCGAATTTCCCATCGTATCTATACGGACGAAAAAAATGGAAGAAGACACACCGACATTAGTTAGACCCCGGGAAGGTCTTGAGGTACAAGCTTACCAAGTTAAACCATAACTGCATGATTTGTTAACATTAAGATATGGCTGCATAAGAGACTAATTCCTGTTGATTTAAAATCCTAATACCATCGTTTGCATATGAAAACATGGCCGGGCGCTAGTACGAGACAACTTTCTGCACACTAAGCGTACTTAATTTTTGTTGTAATTTTATGCTGCTATTCTGTTGGAACCAGTTAAAAGCAATTATCAGGAGCATCTTCAGATGTGAGGGCCATTTACACTACCGCATATTTTTTGTAGTACAATACTACTGAGGAGCACAACTGCATGAATAGTTGAAATAAGACACCGATGGCGTGGTTGTCTTGCTGAGGGGAGCATCTTTTCATTTATCTATCGTTAAGTGTCTTGGTTTAAAGCGTGCTGTGGTGAGATTAGGGAAGTTGAAGTGAAGACTGATTAATCTTTTTGGGAGGAATCGTTGGCTCTTCTTGGCTGCTGATCAAGCAACATGGAGACGGAGGTAACTTTGTAATAATTGCTAGAATAAATTCTTAATCATTCTCATGACATTTGCCTGGTTCTTTGAACGGCGCCTTAGTAAAACAGAATACCAACGTTTGCTTCTTTTTAAAAAGGATTAACACTTACAAGCAAACCTATACTCATTGCTCGCATCTTGATTCGGAGTAAAAATGGCATTAATTTCACCGCATTTGCCTTCCTCTAAAAATTCATCCAATGCATTGCTGCTTTGAAAAGAGCTCAGCTTCATGCAGAGTTCATTGTTATCTGAACTACGACGAATTCCCCTCCTATACTTCTCACCTCCTGTGCCAATGCATGTGTAGCAAGTCCAGGAAAAGGGAAATTTTAGTTAGAAGGATGTTAATATTAACTATAACGTATTACAATTAGCACTTATATGGAGATGAAGCCATCGCAATGCCATTTGTATCTTCCAGGATCTTACGAGAGTGGTTAACGATTACGATCAGGTCAAAGCTTCCATCTTATTATCGTCGTTTAACGATTACGCACCTTCCATTCGCACATCTTGAGAACTTTAAATGCATCCGTATACAATCGGTAAAAGTAGGATATTTCAGCATTCATAACCAGCTCCCAGTAACCAAGATGATTCGCAGAACATCCTCTCACAGTATTTCAGGTACCTCACACGTTCTCAAAGGGTACGCGGGAGTCCATTTTTGTACGCGCCGTACCATATCGCTACCCTGATTTTTCTGTGCTATGTACATCCCTATATCATCCCAGCTACAAATGTAAATTATGGACATTTTCGCATAAAAAAATAACAAGAATTAAAAACTCATCATAATTAAATTTATTCAACAACTTTGTTCCCAAATCCATGAGGCCTTTAATGTGTACTTCAAATAACTTCTACACATAATAGACTTAACTTCCATAAATACTTTAATATAATTATATGCAAATACAGATTTAATATACTATAAAATTCAAGTCCTTGTACGAATTCAACACTCTCAAGATCTAACTGCCACAGGCATAACACTAATACCGGAATGACATTTCATCACTGCACACTAAACGCTGTCAAACCAATCGGCAGATTTCGAGCAAAATTTTACGCAGAATAATTAAGTCCCTATTAAAAAAATCGCACAAATTACAATACTATTTCCCTAGTTATGTTTTAACTTGCAATTAAGCCTGAAAAATTCACTTAGTTGTGATCAAGTATGGTGAAATGGGAGAGAAAAACTTAGAAAATTTTCGATTCCTTGAAGACTAACGGCCTCTTTAAGTAGCGCCCATTCCTAGCTTTAATGCTATGCACCGAAGGGCTATTTGAGTTCGTCCTCAAAAGGTACCCAGGGTACCTCCCGGTCGCGTACGGCATTTGACCTGATGGTACTAGCAGAGGACGTCCTCTCACTCATTGTGGTTTAGAGTTGAGCTACCGGATTTAATCAGTGTGCCGATAGTTTCATCGCAACGAGCTTACAAAAGAAAATCATTTCCTTTTTTGTACACGATGTGACATACCTCACACTAGTAGTTATTCAGTAATAACTGGGACAATAATGACCGATTATCGGCTGAACTTTACCAACTGTGAAGGTTAAGTTCGTCACGTGGATTTGATGGCAATGCCATTAGATATTGTATCCGTGTTGCACATTGTAGAACACAATAAAACAAATCCTGCGCAATGTTAACGCTGTTGTGTTCTGTGTACAATCTCAATTGACTCGCATCATAGGACTTCTGCATGCAATAATGGTGGAATAATAATGAAACACACTTTTCCCCATTTTACTGGCATGGTTCAGCCGGTGATATCCAGTAAGGATCTGAAATAACTTTGTGTATTCATTCAAAAATCCACTAATAGATTCTGTAGTTAGTCAACTCATGGAAACCTCTCAGGATGAGGTTACACTTGGTGTGTCATTAGGGTGAGGGGTGCTTCTGTTGCCCTTCATGGCGCATGGCTTAATGGTCTAATTAGGGTGCTAACATGTAGATCAAATGCCCATTATTGGCTTCTCAACCTTGACAGTCCTACCGCCAGACGCATTGATAGTTTTTTAAACCACTTTTAATTCCTTCTATATAGTCATGCAAGTCATGAGGTTCCATGTTAGCCATTATTTTTAAGGATGATTATCAAACCATTTACTGAGACACCTCGGCCTGAAAAATACCATACCGTTCTTTCTTGGACATGCACCTCACAAATGTAGTATGGAAATTTACCGCTTGCAAAGGTTTGCCAAATGTTTCAAAAACTATCTTGCGATATTTGTATCCGTCCGTACTAATAATAACTAGAGATAGTTCGGCGACTTAATTGTCCTCCTGTCATTAATTAGCATCGACTAACCGCCATAAATATGAGGTACATTGAACAATTAGCACTGTGATAAAAACTGTGTCAAGCGAGAAACCAAAGTACACTGCGGCAAGTACACTTGGCAGCTGATTTACTCTATTATCCCCATATATGTTGACAAGGTGAGAATGATCATTCGTAAGCGGAGTGAAACGGCTAAAACTGGCTTGAACAAAATGGAAAATCCTAAACGTAAACTCTGTGTCCCATTGAAATGCAAAGGAGAATAGAAGAGGGAGGAGGGTACTGATGTCATGATTGAGTCAAATGAGAAAAATATTCATGTTATTCCAGCCACCAATTCCGCTCTCCCAGAATTATCATTTACAGGGGGAATATTAAATACATTTATTAGCACCTTAAGTTAAATGCGTCTAACCTTGTTATTATTGTAGATATCAACCCGTGGAGATGAAGAGAAGTCGAAGACAACAAACAGTGCGATATTGGATACCTCCGAGGAAGGGAGATTCCGGGTTGATCGTATTTGCTCCGTTGCAGCTGGTATGCATCGGTCACCTGGTAGCGATTCTACAGTTTACCAAGTTCAATCAACACTCCATTTGCCTGAAATCACAGTTGAAACTGAAGAGCCCATGGATTCTAACGCTAGCGACGCATCTACTGTAGAGCTGAGCGAGTACCCAGACGGAAAAATCAGGGAAAAATCTGCAGACGCCAGTAAAATGGAGGACAGTAATGCAGAAGTAAATAAGAACCAAGATAAATTTGAACCTTCACCGGTGGCAAGTGACGTAGGGGTTGAGAGAACTAGGAAATTTTCTCAAAATCCCGGAGCAGCTGGTCCTCGCAAGTACCGCCAGCAAAGCGATAGAACACCGAAAGTCAGTGCAGATCACAGTGGAGATGGACAATTCTACGTTTCGAGAAGGAGGAAGACATCCGTATTTTTACCTGAGATCGATCAAGCTGACTTTGATTATTGGACCAAGGATCTCGAACAGTTCACAATGGATAAAGTGCCAAAAGAGGACAACTACAGGAATATGCAATCCATTCATGCAGTGCAAACCAGACCAACGCTTGATGATCTTTTGGGTGAAGACGAGCAGTCGAAGCAGGTATTGAATCATATTTAGAGAGCGTTGAGGAAGTTCGTAATTGTCAGTGATTTTCAATGTAGAATGAGGGAACTGAAACCGGAAAGAGCAACGTGGTACAAGGAGAAAAATTTGGATGGATTCGAGGCGTCTTCATAAGATGTATCCTGAATATTTGGGGTGTGATGCTATTCCTCCGAGTGGGTTGGATGGTTGCACAAGCTGGAATCAGTAAGTCCATTTCGGCATAATTGGACCCGACTTGCCTGGATTGAAATTTCATGAGGTGTTCTTCCCCTTTTCACAGTCCAGTCACTTTTAATTATCATCTTATCCAGTGTTGTGACTGTAATTACCACATTGTCTATGTCAGCCGTGAGTACAAACGGAGAAATCAAAGGAGGTTAGTCTAGTCCGTAAACAGAGGACAATAATGTTTGACAATGATTGATAGGATTGCAACCATTCTATTTTTATGTCAGGTGGTATCTACTACATGATCTCTAGAGGACTAGGTCCAGAATGGGGCTGTGCAATCGGCTTCGTTTTCAGCTTTGCCAATGCTGGTATGGCTGCCCTGAACATAGTTGGTTTTTCGGAGTGTGTCATAGCTCTGCTTGACGATTACGGTTTATCATTCCTTGATGGCGGCATTAATGAGAATAGAGTCATCAGTGTGGCTACGGTTATCGTTCTTCAACTCATCATTGTCGTTGGCAAAGAATACGAGGCTAAGGTAAAGAACATCATAAATACTTAAATATTCGCGAGCGAATCGGTTGAAATACTAGCAATCAACTATCTTACTCAGACTCAGCTCGGCCTACTCGTCATTCTCCTTCTCGCGATGGCAGACTACATCTTTGGTGCTTTTTATGGTCCTCGGGATGAGAAAGCAGTGGCCAAAGGGTTTTCTGGAATGAGCGGTAAGTACTGTGGTAGTTGATTAGATGGATGAAATAAATCGGATGTGCTTCAATAAGATATAATATTTAATCTGACTATGCTGCATGTTAAATCTTTCAGCTTCAGTATTTAAAAGTAATTTGGGACCGGGCTACAGACCTTCTGATGGCTTAGATAACAACTTTTTTGTCGTATTCTCCATCTTTTTTCCATCCGTGGCTGGAATTCAAGCTGGTGCCAGCATCTCGGGTGATTTAAAGGTAAGAGTATAAAAAACGGTGTGACTTGTAGGATCTTTTGTGATAACGCCTGAATGTACATAGGATCCAGGATCAGCTATTCCAAAAGGGACTTTGTTGGCCATTTTCGTCACATCTGCTTCGTATGCATTTTTCGCAGTTTTGGCCGGTGCTGGAGCGGTGCGAGATGCCACTGGTAATCTTGCAGACTATAACAATGTCACTGGAATATATTCAGGATGTGTGAATACAACTTGCAAGTATGGACTCTACAATGATTACGAGGTGAGGTCGCGGCTTCCACGTATTTAGAATTCAGTGTTCGTTGAGTTGAACAAATAAATTCGTTGAGTGTTCGTTGTACAAATAAATTACGCTATGAATTACTAGGTGATGAATCTGATAGCTTACATTGGTCCGTACATTTATGCTGGTAAGATTCTCGTTCATGGTAGTAATGGTTTGCTCAGCGTAGCAAGAGCTCAAGCTTGATATTTGTGTAACAGGTGCTTTTGCCGCATCTTTGTCCTCCGCTCTGTCTTGCCTTATTTCTGGATCCGAAATGTTCCAAGCCCTTGGCAAGGATGAGATTTATCCCTACACTGCCAAACTTGGCAAAGGCTATACCAAGACACAAGATCCATATTGGTCATATGCACTAGTGTTCATTATCGGCCTTGTTTTCATTCTCATCGGTACTCAAACAATATCTTATGAATTCTCCATGGTACGTTAATTAATTAAACAACTTTACCTTTAAATATCAGGTAACTTGAACGCCATTGCTCCACTTATTTCAAATATGTTCATGGTGACCTATATACTGCTCAACTTTTCTGCCTTTCACGGAGCCTTCTTGAAGCCGATAGGTAAAAATAAATCAAAAATATTTGTGCGTTTAATGGGAACAACGTATTCTTTTTTCCAGGTTGGAGGCCTTCATTCAAGGTTAGAAGTTGTCCAGGAGGATGCTTAATTATTTTCTACGTTATATTTATATGCTAGCTGGTGGTATTAATTAGCCATTATATTTTTATTCAGTACTTTCACTGGTCAGTCGGTCTATTCGGTGTTCTACTGTGCTTCGTTACGATGTTTCTCATGGACGTCGTCTCTTCCATTGTGTCACTTTGTATTGTGCTCATGATTTGGTACGGTGGAGTGAGATATAAGCCAGGTGAGTTAAATCTTTGACGCATTCTGCGGTAATAATCTTTCAGAATACTTACGATTGCTTTGGGGGCATTACTCTCAGATATTAACTGGGGAGATACTACTCAAGACCAAGCCTATCAAGTTACTTTGAGCAACCTTCAGAAGATTAGTTCTGGTGATCAACACGTGAAGAATTATCGACCGCAAATTCTCGCTTTGACTGGCCAGCCTTCTTCTCGACCAGTACTAGTAGACTTTGCTCGACTTTTCTCCCAAAATAAAAATCTGCTCATCTGCGGAAACATCTGCCGGAATAAAACAACTGGACGAGCTCGTAATGTGATTTTACGTAACGGCTACGAGTGGCTCTCCAGTGTGAAGCTTAAAGCTTTCTACACATTGGTGGATAATACTACGTTACATGGTGGGGCAAACGCTTTAATGCAAACTGTTGGTGTGGGTCGGCTATCGCCGAATATAGTCCTACTTGGATTCAAATCCGACTGGAACATTTGTGATCGTGAGGAAGTGAAGGAGTATTTCAGCGCTCTCAAGTAAGCCTCACCCTAGAGTAATCATGATGAATCTTAAGGGCGCCACTGAAACCACCTGTTTATTTGTCCACGTAGCGATGCATTCGAAAACCACAAAGCTATCGCTATTCTCCGGGTGAAAGAAGGTCTTGATGTGTCGCACTTAGCAACAGTAGCTGGAACAAAGTCAGGAGCATTGACGAGAGACTCCTCCAAGGCTAATAACGTTGGTAGTGCGGAGTACACCAATAAAATAACTTACGACCCAACAGACCCTGAATCGCAACAAAGCCCTCCCGCTGTCACCGCCAATAATGGAAGTGAGAAGAAATGTTTGGAACCAGCAAAGCTGAAAGGAAATAAATTAGTTTTTGGAAAAGGAAACAAGAAAGGCAATTCCGCTGGCATTGCGGGAGTGTACAGGTAGGACATTTCGGGAATTTATATTCACCACTCCTACTGCTGGCTGAGTAACATTCCTAAAATTATTATTATCTTCGTGATTTGCTCAGGAGTCTGGATGGATCGGAATTGCCTCAGACTGTAATTGAGAACCTATCTCGATTTTCCAAGAAACAGCCCACTGGCATGATAGATGTTTGGTGGTTGTACGACGACGGAGGTAAGAACTTCCTGTCATATTGCCCTGCATACTCCTAGGAGAGCATCAGTCGCTTCTAGCTTTGCTCGTGTATCGTTTGAGAAAAGTGGTTTCTTACTAGCAAATTGGAAATGATTACAGTTGGAAGCTGTTGAATTTTTATATTACTCCCGCAGTCATCCACGTAACCAATACACTGAAGACTGAGTAATTCAATGAGACGCGCAATAATCTGAGACTACAGGGACGAGAGGAACTGTGTCTGTCTAGTTCGTAGTTTTTCCTCGAGAAACATTGGATATCCCATCGATTTTTCCCCGTCTTCCTTCGTACATGAGAATCCTGAACAAAGAACTCAGAGTATAATGCAAGTTGTTGTTAACGCCTGTGTTTGTGCAAGCTCGAGCATGCCTCAAGCTAACGCACTTTCCAGATATAACGGAACGTCTAATCAGGGCATACGCACGAAGGACGGAAAGAGCAGGCTTGAGTGATCAGATTCATGGCGAGAGGAGTGCTTCGTTGGTATCATACTCACTCACTCAGAGCTCCCTCCCGACGTCTCGCCCCATTTAAAATGCAAATCTTGATCAGAGTTTGAGCAGAACGTGAAGATGCAATCTAAATGAGGTTTACACTATCTCGCTCTCTCGCTCTGCTGTAGCTGAGGAAATCATTAAGGAATGGAATTTTTATGTATTTTTCCACCCTCATGGTTGCCTCATGCCGTAGTTTGGCAGACTTGATTAGTTGTGTGTATTTACAAGGTGCGAATCCGTATCCTATATAGAACAGTTGAGTAGACAGAGAGAGAGAGAGAGAGAGAGAGTGAGAGGAAAGAGACACATTGGTAGAATTCAATTATGTGGAAAATGCCCTCAAGTTCTCTCCAAAATAAATTCTCCTCCAGCACGGAAATTATAAGATGTTGAAGACCCTAAAATAACTACAGTCTTGCTTGTGCATACAACGAGTTTGTCAGAGCCGTAGTAATTAATGGTAATATTGATTTAAGTTGAAGGATGCTTTCATGGGTATGCATGTGTGTGTGCTCAAATATTAAAGAGAGAGTAAATATATTTGTTGGTTCGTAGGCTTGACGCTCTTGCTCCCCTACATCATTTCCACACGGAAGAATTGGTCGTCATGTAAGCTCAGAGTATTTGCTTTATCGAACAAGAAGGATGAGATCGAAATGGAAGCTAGAAGGTAGGTCTGATGAAGTTCCTTGTATATAGTACCTAGTATCAGTTTTTGTGAGCATTTCGGCTCTGTTCACTCCATAGGCTCTAATACACACATAAAAATGTTTTACAGTATGGCTAGCCTTCTCTCCAAGTTTCGGATCGATTACACGGACCTCACCGTTATCCCGGATATCACGAAGAAAGCTGAAAATCAGACCAAGGCTTTCTTCGACTCACTCATTAAAAACTTCAAGGATGACCCGGAGACTGCTGGTACGTTTAGTAGTAAGACCAGGCGTTTATCTAACTTTCAAGTAGAAATTAGATTCTCACTTTATAGTTAGTACTAAAGTGAGTGAGACGTGTAAAGTGGGAAGGAAGTCATGCCGCACGAGCTTTCAAGAGCCTCGGAAAACAATGGCAGGGAAGTGATGGTGTGTAACCAGACAAGTTGAGACTTACTCCACTAATCTCACAGCCCGCTTGCTCAAGGATTAGAAACAGTTGGGAAAGAAAATTTCCATGACATCGATTCTGGTCGAGGAAAGTGGCCTGATTATGAAATGCTCTGTAGGTCCGTGAAAGCATCCGGGGATGAACTGGTGCATGACAGAATCTGGAGCTCATATTCCACATACTTCGTCACTCCCCCCCAGCTTTCTTCTCATACGCCCTCGTTACACAGGCTGAATGACTGAGAGGACATGCCGCTTGGCCAAAGTTTTCACTCATACTTGAATATGACCAAACTTATGAGGATACTTTGTCCAGTATAAGACCTACCAGCTTGAGAGGTGTATGGATGCATGAATTCAAGTAGTGGATTTGAATCTCTAATTTGCTCCTACAGTTGTTCCCGTTCAGTTCCACCAGAGATATGAAATGGATGCTCTTTTCACTTACTCCCTTGTCCCTGTGTGCATGACAAATGGGAGCGAGTGCGAGAACTGTTGGGCGTTTTGCCAACACTTTCTCCATGTATACGCAGAGCAGGGTGAAAGCACTGCCAGTCGCAGGCATGATATGTGTTTGATGAGGTCAGAGTAAAAACTCTGTTTGAATTCAAGTCCTCACGGGAGTTGATGTAAGTGCAAAGGGGAATTTATTCTAAAATATCCACATCCTGATTTCCTTTTTCTTGCTCCCGTTTTTCTCCTTCCTATTCTATCAAGTCTCCAGGGAAACTGAAGCGCCAATCAAACTTAAACCGTTTTTCCTCTCACTTGCTTTTCTTCTATTTCTCAGTCTCTGAAGACAAACCATTTCTATACTTGTCTTTTTGTCGTCATTGTATCTTGTATATAACTCCTATTTTGTACGTGGATTTAGCTTGAAACTTTTACAGTAGGAAAAAATACACGTAGCGCGGGCATGTGTAAGTAGGTTGGAGTTTTATATTTCCTTTTCCGCTGACGCACAGAGACGTATTATTATCTGCTGTGGCCACGAGAGATTTGTGGCCTGTTAAACTAGCGGGGGTTCTAGCCTGAATGTGATTGACATTTTTATGGGATATTTTTGGCTCCTCTTTCTCTCTCCCTCACTCTTGTTTTCCCCTGGAACAGTTGAATTGGAATTTCCTACTGAAAGTTATATATTGAGAAGAATTTTATTGTTCCACTAGAGAATAGCTACAGGAAGACGTATTATGCATGACATTAATCAGCTTGACTTTGCTAGATGCTCTCTGGCATAGCAATATGGAGTCAATCGAGTGGCCAATTCGATTCTCGCTTTGTATTCCATTTAAGACAATCCTCTTGCTTTATTGTAGTCAAGTTGGGACATTGGAGTTAATTACAGCAAGGAATTCATCGGAGCAAGAAAATTGCTTTCTCCATCCTTTTATTCCATCTTTTCTCATGTTCCTTCATCTTGTTGCCCAGATTGCTGTTGGAATCAAGTCCTTCCCCCCTGAGTGGCTCTCTCTCTCTATTATTTTCTCTTTTTCCATTATGAAGTAGGAGGAGAAAAGTATGTCCTGTAGCTATAACTTCAGAAATGGCGAGCGAAAGCAATGTCAGGACAGAATGTGAGTGAGCCAGTTCATTTTGAATGTTGCGGGTTCGGTGATAATCGGTGATAAGGATGATGAAGACTGGCAAAGTGGAAACGAATTTCCAAGAATACAAGAGAAGTAAAAGAGGGGCATTTTCTTTTAGTAGCAGCTTTTTGCGCCGAGGCAACTCAGCAGGAAATGATGGGAAATGTGTAGAAAAGGTATGAAAGTGGCGGTGGTGATGGTTAGATGATTATTTGCTTTGTATTCAGAGTTCTGATTTATGAAAGGGAAAATTCAGGAGGAGGAAAATGGAGAGGAAGAAATTTTTTGGACGCTGATGTGGCACTTTTTCTTCGTTCAAGAAGAAGAAAAGGAATCATGTTGTTCCACATATCGGCCTGTATAATGGAGCCTGATTGCTCCGATTGACGGAGCTAGTCAGCAGGGTTTTCTTCTTTCTTTTATTTTCGAATCGTGCTATAGTGTGTGCGAGGGATTGAAGAGTGAATGGAAGCAGTTTTGGCAGTGTCGTTAATAGGATTTAACGGTAAATATAACACAAACTGTATAGTGTAGAGACATTTAGGAAAGGGCTCGGATAGGAGGAAGAGGAAGACGAAGATGGGATTAGAAAAGGGCTCGTTGTCAGCTTCAGTTCTCTTTCCGAGTTCCACTTTGCTCAAGTGAGTGTGAGAAA
The DNA here is from genome assembly GCA_034698825.1 of Deuterosminthurus bicinctus. Classification (NCBI taxonomy): domain Eukaryota; kingdom Metazoa; phylum Arthropoda; class Collembola; order Symphypleona; family Bourletiellidae; genus Deuterosminthurus; species Deuterosminthurus bicinctus. The sequence continues at coordinate 1,537 of JAQIWI010001266.1, read as the reverse complement.
GTTAGATCTGGTTACATAGTACATCCCTCTCAAAGTTTTACTAAGAACGCATTTAATTTGGTCGGTGCTAAAAATCTGAAAAGGCAGGATCATAGTAGGAGAAAAGGTCGGGAGGAGTTTTCATAATGGTGTGTTGAGCAAAATGAAAAAAGATGTGGATGGAGCTTTTGACCTAGATAATTGATTCATGTCACGTGGACGTGTGCTAAATCATCCAAGTAGTGTGGGTAGTTTGACGTTGTCTCTCAAGAGTAAGCCTGCAGCGGCGAGCATACATCATGTCATGTGTGTGCGTTTGTGTCAGGAGTAAGAAAGTGCGAACGTGTGAACTTGTTCAGCAGTCAGTATATTATCTATCATGCAGATAACCCGGAGACGATTATCACGGATGCAGAGCTGCTGGCACTCAAGGAGAAAACGAACCGGCACTTACGACTCCGAGAGCTTCTGTTGGAATACTCAAAATCGTCTAACCTGGTTGTCATGTAAGAACACTTCTACTTTGGTAATGGTGACGAAAGGAAAGGTAGAGTGTGTGCGTGTGCTGTTGGTAATGAGCCGAGCGACACAAAAGACGCGAAATAAACGATCTCTAGAAGAAGAAGAAAGTGAAATAATTAATTGCACTTTCTCTCTCTGTCTACTTTACTTACAGGACCATGCCGGTTCCAAGAATGGGCACTGTCTCCGCACCACTTTACCTCGCCTGGTTGGAGTGTCTGACAAGGGATATGCCACCTTTTCTTCTTGTACGTGGGGACCAAACGTCCGTGCTCACGTTTTACTCATAAGAAGATTCCTAGCCTGTGGAACCTCATTGTTTAGGCTTGAAAATACTACCCGATTCAGTACATGGTCGTGTATTTGTGTTAACTATCATTGCACATTTGATTCTCGACTGTAAATTGTTCACGAATTGCCCATCGAGTAGCAACGTGATAATTTTTCTGAACAAACCAGATTTTTTCCAGTATACCTTACATGTCTGTGTAAAATATTGTAAGCTTTGAGTAATAAATAAACAAGTTCGCCATTTCAGATGTGAAAAATGTTGAAATTAGGTCGATTCTGATACTATATTTATTTATGATAACAGCCAGTGATGCATCAAATGCTAGTGGTATTACGACTTATTATTTGAGTGGGAATTTCGTTGGGACAATTGCATTCTCATTTTTCATCGTAGCTGTAACTTCATGTCCTCTATTAGAACCGTGCGACCTTAGTTGCAAACGAATTACTTTGCAGTAATGGGTATTACGATTTAATACGTTTTTCCCGGACCAATAGGTCAAAGGATACTTCAGGTTCTCATCTTAACAGGTTGCGCGTCTGTCGTGAAAGGAGAGGTACTCTCCTGTCTGCACATGGTTCCGCAATACATCATGGGGATTCTTAATAGTTGCGAAAGTGTTTTGCTCTTCTTTCAAGCTCCCTTTGTTGAACTGATGTTTCTGCAAAATGTTAAACAGCACTTGCAAAAATATTTCAACACTCTGCTTGGGTTATCATTACATATGCAAAAGAACGACATCGT
>JAQIWI010001265.1:0-17770 GCA_034698825.1 Deuterosminthurus bicinctus | reverse complement strand
ACACCTTCTAAATCGGCCGAAATCTGCACAAAAAGTTGATTTTTTGTGGAGCTCTAAACTCGTACGTCTACACTCTCACTGTCTAAATGTACAACGTACAAAAACGTACTTTGTTATAATTGGCATGACATTAAAAGATGTTATAATTGGTTATCCGTTCTTCGTAGATACTGGTGCGAGTTTACGCTTCTTGAGTTCGGGGCGACGATTGCCCGCGATATGTTGTTCATCATCATCGCTATCTGTGGAACGAAAGAAAGAATGGAGAAAACATTATCAGACTCCACCTGATCAGTAAACAGCCAAGTTGTACCTGACGACAAGTTGGCATCGTTCCAGATACGTTTGCCATCATCCGTGTAATTTTTGTTGTACCACTCTAACTGTTTTGTGATGGTCGTACGAACTTACGGCGATCCTTCTTCCAGTCCTCATAAAACTCCCAGTTTTTCTTCATCAGCACGGCTAAAAAGATAGACAAGAACAAGGATTACAATCGAAACTATGACATGAGTTCACAGTTTTTCTTAACCTGTTATTATTTGTATGGATTCCTCCGGGAGTTTCTTAGCATTACGCTTCCTACATGCAATTTTGTATGGAAACATTAGAACTGGCATACCAAAGGTCAAGCATGGATTTAATAGGTTTTCCCAAGTGCTTACTTCCGGCCAACTCCTGTGAGGAGCATATATTTTAGCTCTTGTGGTTGATGAAGCAGCTTGAGAACGCTTTTGACCATTGATGACATTTTTTTCTTCTTGCTGTCCAACTCGTCCTCCTGCTCTTGAGTTTTTTTCCAGTCCACCAACTTGTGATTGGCTCCCCTAATTTTGACGACTGTTACCTAAGTGGGTAGGTCGTATTAATACAAGTTGAAGAAAATATGAGACTGGGCGTGAATTTGGTCAAAAAATAGTAACCATTGCGTGTGGCCCCTGTGACGCCTGTTCCTCTTCTTCGTCATTTATCGCTGCTTTTGCAATTTCCAGTACTGCCTGCCTCACTTCCATGTTGGTGGCAATGGAATGGAGTACTTCGTCAACTATTGCTTGTTTTACGTTGAGGTTGTGAGTGATGCTATCGAGTAGTTGATTATCAAACTCGATAGCAACGACTGAAGACTGCGGAGCAGAGGTGCGGACGACCACAGCGCTATCATTGGGGAGGGACCTTGTTGAATAACCGATTGTGATGGACCACGAACAGTCTTGAAAACAACACTGTTGATAGGAATGAAAATGCATAATGTCACGACTCATTCGAGCAACAATGTGAGTACCTGTTGTTGTTTATGTGTCGCGAGATACTCTTTATATTCCTTCTATGACTGGTAATCAAACGGTTCTTCCAAAGGCTTTGGAGCAATTTGCTCCAGTGGACGATATTGCGTGGTTCCACCATTGGCACCTCGGTCACCATAAGTCATGGGGGCAGCTGTTGAACACCGTTGTTGCTGCGTCCTTGTGACTGCATGTCCACTATTGACATTGTGTGGTTCTATATCGTTGATAATATAACACTGTTGTTCATATAACATTCCCCACTATACGGCTAATATGGACATTCTATTTGTCTAAGAAGACGTCGTGGTGCACAAAATTAACTTGCAATATTGTAACTTTCTCTCCTATTCATGTAAATTAAATGTAGAAGTGAAAATGGAAGTGACTTACTTGTTGGCCAACGACAATTAGTGGGGATGAGAGGAGCTGAGGGATACTCGTGTCACTATGGATAGTACGGAATCCACGTCAAATATCAAATCCGAATGGAAACTTGTGTATCTGCACAGCACATAAAATCACGGCGAAAGTTCAGTTACGTGAACATTTCGTTCATTGTAATGACAAAACTACAACTGAAAAATGGAACGCATACTTATAATTACTTGCAATTATTGAGAAAGTCGCATTAGAAATTCTTCAAAGAACATTTACGGCTGTTTGTGTAGTATCCAAATTTGAATTGATTGAGCAGTGCGAACAGCTTCTGTTGAAGAAAATTCTACTGAATACAGGACTTGACTTTATGTATCACTCTCTTGTCTTCATGTACATGCAATGTTTAAGTGACAATCTAAGAGACTTACTTGTTCGCCGAAGATAATTACGGGGGATGACAGCGGCTGAGGGACACTCCTGTCAGTATGGATACTATGGCATCCACCTACATTGTAGGTGGATGACATTGTCACAGAAATTGAAAGTTGATTATCTCACGACTTGATATAAATTATTCAAAATTTGTTGCAAATGTCCCATGCATTTGTTCCGTTTATTTTACTACAGCTAAATCCATATGTGACCACTACCTTCGCCGTAATCATTGAAACAGTTCTGCAATAGACAAGGGTTAAATGTATGCTGGATTTTTCCCTGTCTGTTTACACTGTCCACGCTTTTTGACATCTCAGAAGGAAAGTGGACTAATGTCAAGGGTGAAATAAAGGATCCAGTCACACACGCCTTGTGAATTTTGTGTCGTCGTTTTCTCTTCCCATCATCACGATCCATCTGTCTCTTTAAGTACACCATTGACTGAGTATACATTCCACGACATTATAGTGAATCCTACCAGATTGACTGCATGCGTTGCTTCAGACTCAACTCACTCGTTTGTAAAGATTCCTTGCAATAACATTTAAAAAACATTGTGTACTTGGCCAAGGGATTTTCTCAGTGCCCATTGGCATTTTTTGAAGACGTTAGATTGATATTCTACAGATGAGCCGACGTGTAGGATGCTAACACTTGGCCTAACTAAGCTCGTTTGTCTATCATTTGTGATTTCCGGAGGCTAATGCATCATGAAATCACCGGCTAATACATCTGCCATTCGGTCATATACTACATAAACATTCATCGACACGCAGCTTGAGTTCAATATAGTACACAACTTCACCGCAATGTCTGTCGTAATGAAGCAACACTATGAAGCTCAAGTTAACACAAACGACGACTCCGCGCGTTAAGAATTAAGATGTGACAGTGGGATTTGTATTGTATACAGTGTATTCCACCGTTGTTAGGAATTTGTCAGGTGCTCAATGTCGAAGCGAATTTTCCAACTACCGGGTTTGTTCTCTAACATATAAAGCCGTGCAAGTGCCTGTGCATTCCATTTGCTAATTGAAACAAAAGCTACTGCGAGGCATATATCTATACAGCTGGCATTTCCCAAGGTGTGGTTGAACAATGATTGATGTTCGCATACGGACGACTTGCAATGGTCATAAACTCGCTGCTCGGTCCTACCAAATCCGTTGCTATATACATAAAACGATATTACTACTCATAAATGCGATTCTGATCGACCTGTCTTTGGCTTCCACACTTCTACAGATTACAAAACCTCTAAAATGAACTTGATTCAGTGGATGCATTAGCTATTAGCTGTACATGCACACTGGCTTATTCAAAGTAATGGATTATTTCTGCGAAAGCTTCTTAAACAATTAGGTGAGACAACTGCTTGGGAGAGACGGCAATACATATGATTTAGAGCAAATTTCATTTTATAGCATTGAGGTGTTTGGGAGAAACAAGAAAGACAAGCCTTCGGTAAAAGTGACATGCGTCGTGGCCGACATCTAAATGGATCCACCCGTCTCCTCTGTAGGCACAAGGCAGATGCAAAAGGCATTCCAGTTCCCAAGAAGTCGGGAAGTGCACAGCAACAGAAAAAATCTCAGCCAATTTAGCCACACGTAATGACCCGTGTGATATTTGGCTGTGCTCGGTGGAAAACAATTCACATCGTGTCGTATATGCATCACATCACCTGCGGCTAGCTTCATCATACGAAGAGTATCTACGTTTACGTATAATGAAGATAATCGATTAGATTCGCCGCATACAGTCATAATAATAATAATCATAAGCACACTTTCTAGCGCACATGTCAGTACGAAAAAAACTTCAGCATGACATTGCATGTGCTTGCCACATCCATCGGTTCCTTCTCGCACAGTGAGGTTGCAAAAATCTATCGGCTCTCCCGCATGGAAAAATTGTTATTCAATCTCACCAACGTCTCCCTTAAATTACTTTTATATTTTAGAATCTTTCCTGTATTTCCTCTACTTCAGTCGGAGCAAAACCAATGTTTCCACACTGACCCTGTGACCCTGCCCACTTATATTTACGTACAAACATGAGGCGCAGCACCTCTGTTCAACTTGGCATACACACACAGTTTCACTTTTTCCATTGCATATGACTGTGCATGCAAGCAGGGAAATCCATGGGAGATTGCTGATATTTATTTATTATTTATTTATTGTGGGTCAGTTCTTTACAAAAGGAAAGTCCTATAGCCTGGACCACTTATGGGTCTATTGCTTTACCCAAAAAGAGAAACACAACAATTAAGAAAATACAGAGAAATTAATATACAAAAAGTCAATACTTGGCATGTAATGTTATTACTAATAATAAATTGATGTCAATAATCCGGGTTGATGACGACTGATGCTCAGCTGAGATGAGTTGCTTGTCTTCCGTACTGGTCTGTCCTTCGGAATGTTGCACAACCCTGTCTTAATGTACTTAAGACGGGAGTACATAACTTCCAGGGATTTATTTAAACCTTTGGGTGTACCTGCAGAACTCAAAGAGTTCTTTTTTATTGGAATTGCGGAGAAGATTTCCACTTCCAACGGCACATCTCCAAACTAGAAATCTGTCAATACAATTTGCTTCACAGCTCTCAACAAAATGAGCTGGACAATAATTTCCTTTCTCACATTTTTTGCACACGGGGGAATTTTTTCTATCTATCTTGCTCTGGTGCTCGCCCCAAGGGCCGTGTCCAGTATACAAGTGTGACAATATTCGTGCATGGTATTTTGTCTCCTTGGCAATACTCAATTTATCGAAAAGTGGCCTGGGGATATAATTTTGTGCGTGTTTATTCATGTGGGTTGTCGTAGTCCATCTTTTGCTATGTTTATTGCGTTGCCAGAGCTTGATAGACTGCTTTATGAAATTCAATGACAGTGCTGGCTCTGGCCCATTGAAAGGCCTAAGTCTGCCTTCATGCGATGACAACAGGATTGCGTTTTTTGCGAATTTATCAGCCATTTCATTTCCCCAGAATCCTGTGTGGGCTGGGATCCATTCGAGACTTACGTTGTTGTTATTGCCTAGCTCTCTTAGTGTCTCAAAGCATTCTAATATTAGCTTTGATTGTGTGGGTTCTCTTGACAGAGATTGCAGCGCTGACCTGCTATCATTAAAGATTGTAATAGCCACATTGTTTATATTCCAAGCAATTAAGTACTGAGCAACATTAACAATGGCTAGGACTTCGGCTTGGAATACTGTTGCATATCCACCAAGTCGCTTTGAGAACTTTACTAAATATCTTTCATCGTTTCTGCGATCGGTTATGAACCCACCACACCCAGTTTCACTACTGATTCTTGAGCCATCAGTAAAGGCAACAATCCCATCATCAATGTTCTTGGAGATATCAATTTGCCATTCTTTTCGATCTCGGATTTTGATGCTAAATGTCCTTGGGTTTAGCATTGCTTCCCTTGGGAGTGCATCATCCGGAGCGTTAAGAATAGGTATTTCGCTATAAATCTTATTCACCAATGATATATGCCCTTTTGGGTATTTATTGATACTATCTTGTTTCCAGAATCCAAGCCTTCTGAGTCTAAGCATCGTACTTAGAGCTCTGCTTTCAATGTGTATGTCCAGTGGGATTAACCCTAAAAGACATTCCTTCGCCGTCGTTGAGCACGACCGTGAAGCTCCACTGGCCGTTAGGCATGCCCATCTTTGAATGTTTTGGAGGTCTTTTGTTCTCTCCACTTTTTTGATTGCAGGAGCCGATACTATTGCACCGTAATCAATGATCGGTCTGATCATTGTTGTGTAAAGCCATAGTGTGATTTTGGGTGACAGCCCCCATCGGGGGCCTATGAATCTCCGTAGCATTGCCATCGCAGCAGCTGCTTTTTTGTATCTTTCTCAGCAGTGTGCCGTCCATGTAAGTTTGCTATCTATAATCACCCCAAGGTATTTAACTTCCGTTTTCCTCGGGATGATTGTGCCTTGAAAGGAAAACTGTGGCAGCTGTGCCGTTTTCCTATATCCAAACAATATCAGATCAGTTTTATTTGGGATAATTTTCAGACCTGCCCTCTTGCACCAATCCTGGGTGTATGTTAGCCCTTGATTGATACGTTGAGAACACACTAGCTAACTCCAACAATAATGAGATTTCAGTTTTACATTTTGATCCGGTGTCGTATTAACTGTGTCTATCGTCAGTGGTGGGGCCTTATCGATGGGACACGTTTGACCGTTCAACACTTCGACGAGGCACACCCGTACTCAGGTTCACCACCTTCACAAATTTCCGTGGGATGATTGGTAGGGATACAAGTCGAAGTTGTCCTGAAATTGAAATAATTAATTTTCAAAGACTTGACAAAAATTTATGTCACTACATTGAAAAAAAATACATTCGCCTAAATGGGGAGAAATGACATTTTTAGGTAAACCTTGTAAGCAATCAAGTTCAACTTTAGTTACATCTGTTTTTGTTGAATTGAAATTGCTTATTCACTTTAAACGGAAACATGCACACAGCAAGAATCTTGTGAAGGTTGATAATGGTGGACGTTTTCCACGAAAAAAAAGAAATCGTCGCAAAAATTGTGATAAATGTACTAAAGTATGATTCAGAAGGTCGGAAATATAAGTTTCCCACTCGAAATCCGCATAAGTTTATTTGAATTTATCAATTGCAAATGACAGTCTGACTTTCAACAAGATGGCAACTGGGCGGGGTCCTTCTTTGTTCGCTGGTGACGTCGTTCTGACACATCGTTCCTCCTCCTGAAACATTGTTCCTCCTCCTCCTTCGTCTGGCCGTCGTGTGCTCGTGCGCCTGCGCACGCACACATATATATAATGAACGTGCGTACTGTTGTAATGCATGTGCATACGTTCGTGTCTCTCAGCTTCCTCACACACAGTTCTAATGGATGTACATATTTTCGTGTACAAAAATTTCCTCACACACTGTTCCCTTGCATCTACATATGCTACATTATCACATCAGCACATGGAAGCTCCCCTCTTGACACGCTTGCAAATGTTTTGTGTATTCAGTGCTTTACAATTGCAGTTAGTTGTTATTAATTAGTGTTGTTCCGGCATCGGTTTACCTTTTGTGATCTACGAAGTGACAGTTTGGTGTGAAGATGTCCTCAGGCCGCCAGTCGAAAAGAAAAAGGAATGAGGGCTGGCTTGGTAAGTACTCGTACTTTTTTAACAATTGCTTCTCTGCTGCATGGGGAATTCCATTTGGAATTTTTACTTACTGCTCGTGGTTTAATTATTTCAGGTCATAAATACGGAGAGTTCTCATTAGATGACACTTCGACTTCGGAGAGTGATGATGAAATCATTGTTGTGATTTAACGTCGACCCAAAAGAGGAGCACCCCGACTTAAAGATAAGCATCCAGCAATTTTTGGAACCAACTTCAATCCGTGTATCCCTGGTTCAAGTTCAACTGCTCAACCAACATCAACGACGTCGCTGATAAATAACGAAAAAGTGAGAAGATCCAATGACCCTCATCATGGCAGTGTTATTGGTTGTCAGGTCGATGAAAATATTGCTGACAATGGACAAGAGAAAATGGTTCCAGAATCTCGAAACTTTGCTCATGAGCAAGTCCGGCATCGTGATGAAGAAGATAGTTTTTCGGATGACGGAGACAGGGAAAGAGACTATGAATGTCGATATTATGCACCTACGGATTTCAACAGGAATTTTTTTATAGTAGCTTCAGAAGAGAGTGACTACTCTGACCGACGTAAGTGTTACACAGTGCCTTGCATTATTGTATAGCTTGTCACATTGATGTGCTCATTTCTAATTTATATTATATTTTTAAAATTTTAAATTGCTTTTAGCACTAACACCATGACCTCCCTCTCCTCCGAACCTACTTCTTCCAAATCAGGACTCGGAGGCATCAATGAAAATCAGTAGGAAGGTTCAAGATTTGGAAGGGACGTTTAGCATTCAGATGTTGAGGCTTATCACACGTCATCAGACTTTGACCGACGGTTTGTGGTCAGACGTGATGAAAGCTGTCAAAACATTACAACCAGGTGAAGCTGACAGTCTGCCCAACGATCACCGAGGCCTGGTGAAAGCCATCCCTCTGCAAGCATTATCGTGTTGGATAGGGCACGTGTGTTTCGAGTGCAACCTCACAGTTTTCTACAAATTCCATTGGGCTTTGAGGGACGTGATACCTTTTAAGAAGTGTCACAAAATCTTAAACTACAACAGTGATCAATTCATGGTGACGGATTTCGCTGAGGTGCTTGCTCTTGCCCTTCCAAGTGTGTGGTCGTTTAGAAGTGAAAAGTGTCTCCTCCCCCACATCGCCAATGTGATGAAGATAAATAACATGAATTTTAATAGCGATGTCACCCTCACTGTCAGTTCCGACGGGGTGCAATATTTTAAGTCTTCCGGACTCAGTATTTGGCCACTGATGGCCTTCGTCAATGGCATACCCTACCACCTGCAGCGGAAATCAGTGATATTTCTGGGAGCCCTGGCAGCTAGATACAAGGGAAAATATTTCCAGTCGAACCTCATGATAGAGGAATTTGTGAAACAAGTCCTGCGTCTCAACGATGAAGGTTTTCAATGGATTTATAATGGGAGAGTCATGAAGACGCGGTTTTTTTTTCAAGAGTTATCGCGGACAGCCCAGCCAGAGCCGTTCTCCAAGGTATCAGTGCCTCCAACGGCATGTTCGGCTGCAATTATTGTTTTCAGAGGGAAAGTGGCCATTATTTCACCCACCACGATTACGCACTCACGCTCCGAACTGACGCACGCATTCGTGAAATCTACGCCACAGAAAACTTCGACTCCATGGACATGAATGCGGCCTTTGGTATTAAATGGAGATTTGAATTTGCCAAGCTCCCATTTGATTTGATTGATGGTGAGTTTTACCTTCATCAAACTGTTTGACGAGTCTACCAAACTTTCATGAATGATGACACATTGTGTTTTGTATTGCATGCAGGATTTCCTCCAGATTGTGTGCATGCTGTGTATTTGGGTGTCACAAAACTACTAATCACATACTGGACATCGAAAAATCCCCCAATGCCGGATGGCAAGAGATCACCGAAGACAGACTACCAGCTAGATTAGCGTCATGTCATGAAATTCGATGAAATACTAGTGAACATTCTTCCGCCGGAGCGGACAACTCGGAGACCACGAGAAATTTCAAAATTACGGATGTGGAAGGCCCATGAGTTCTCCATGTTTCTTCTTTATTACGGCCCAGTTATTTTAGAAGGTATTCTTCCCCCTACTTACTACCAGCCCTACCTGGACTTGGTAGTTGGAATTTCTCTATTGAGTCATCGAATAACTCCAGAGAACATATAACAAGCTGAAGAACACTTGGAAAGATTCTCGTTGAAGATGCACGAGTTATATCCGAAAACATCAAGGAGGTTCAATGTTCACTTCCTCCGACATTTGCCACGATTTTGTGGCCTCCATGGGATCCTCCCTGTTTTCTCCATGACAATTTTCGAATCCCAAAACCACACACTCGGGACTTTTATCTACGGAACCCAAACCGTCGTCCTTCAGATGTATCAAAAATCGATGGAAAGCCTCATCTTAAATTGCCATAAAGACACGTTCAAGAAAGACGTGAACCCTGAAGGCCGCTTGGAGTATAACTGCCCATTTGATTCCCAGAGCTGTTGGGATATTCGTGACTTTGATATGTGCGCCACAGGAACGACTTATCAGCAAGTCTACTACCCTCCATCGGAGAAACCAAGAGTCGTTTTACAAGCTTACACAGCTCTCAGACAAAGTAATAGTTACTTTGTTATGCTTGAAAGGGGACCGATTGCATGCATTCAAAAGTTTTTTTTACGGATTCTTCGACAAGAACATCAAAGCCTTTGTTGAAGAATACGAGGTTAGAAAGCACGACGCTCTCGATCACATATATTCCTTCGCTAGAAACCTTGGTCGATACGTCGTTCCCGTTACTGCCTTCAAGGAACAAGTCATTGAGGTGAAGTGTGAAAATAAAGTCGGGTACGCACTATACTTAACTAATATTGAGCATGTGGGTGAATATTTCATAATAGCGAATAGGGTGTCACGGGGATTTTGTTAATAATGTTTACACAAATGAACGTCGGCGACGTCGTCGACTTTTTTGTTATTAAATATACTCCTGATATAAGTCTGCCTTTGGAAAATAAACTCATTTGAACTCCCTTCGACATTACTCCATTGAAATCACATTGATTATATCGCACACTTTTTTAACTAGCAGTCATGGTCCGAGCTATTACTTTTCTTATTCAAGAATCCGTGTGATGTGCGTAGATTCCGTCTCTCATTTTACAGGTGCGACACGTGAAAACAATAATATCATTGCAATGAGCAACAATTCGTGAATATAATATTTACTAAACATCCACAAACACTGGCTTTATTTGCGTATTACTCTCATCGTTTCAAAAATTTTATACTGTCATCATCATTTTAATTTCGTGAACTCCTTTACGCTTCTGTGACAGCTTCATGCTTTTCTTATATATATTGCCATAGTTTGTATTTCCACAGCACATGAACAATTTTGTGCACATGGTCCTCCTGACATTCACGTCAGTTTCAACATTAAGCCGGGCATTATTTAATTAGCAACCTCCCTAGGGTCACATCTCCGTGAACGCCAGTTCCACTACGGAGCAACAAACACGGAATGATGCCACAAATCATATCAAGGGGACACGATGGGAGTCTCTGCTGTGTCTCCCTACATGCCATGAGTGCATACGCAGAAAGTTCATGTTCACTTTTTTCTAACCGATGTATTGTATGCTCATCGAAGATAAGCAATACAACATTCCCCACAGCATACATTAATAATTGATAAGGTCGATTCCCTTACACGAATACCTCAAGGCGACTTCCCTTGTTTGCTTGGCCAACTGTACATGTGCAACCAACTTGTGAAATTTGTTATACTGTTTGTTTACATATATTCCATTGGAGAAAACATGCCATGGTTTGTCCAGCCACTTCGACTATCAACATTCCTGGCCATTGTGATCCCCAAGAAGTTTCGTCATGTCAAGACAACCTTATCTTGTCAGTGTTAATTTAGACCAGCATCCGACTGTGAAGTCTCAGTAGGGCTCTCGCTTTCATAGCTTTCACTAGTGTGCACGCGTGAGGTCATTCCAGAAATTAATTACCACGTGCCTATGTGTTTAGGGTTGCCATAGCTACTACATCACAAACATTCCGTGACAACATGTCTTACCCCAGTGCTCGGGAGTGGCAACTGGACAGATTAGTCAAGGCGAGGAAGTGTTTTAAGGGTGGGCAAGAAAAGTACAAAATAGTACGATTTTCGGACGTTGGGGAGCGGGTTTGGCGGCGGAAGCAAGTCAGCCCTTAGAAAGCCTTGGAGAAAATCGAGCAGTACCACGTTTCTCAATATCCACAAGTCTGGGCTATACGTGCCTGCCGATGCGACCATTTTTCCAATTGCTTCAGCTACTTCAAACAGGCACCTATAATAGCGCTGTCTGTGAAGCTTGGGTTGAACGCTGCAGGGAATTTCCATTAAATTTCTTAATTGTTATTGCTGTTGACGTCAACAGCCACGTAACGTGAGTACATGAAAGTAACCACCCGTTAAATGCTTCAGTTGAAGTGGCCCTTGTGGAGCTGTCCATTCCTGGTGTTCACATGATGGTCTTTGAGGAAGCCCTCAATATGCTGCTGAAAGGATGGCCCACCTTCATCGAAGATGGCACAATTCTGTTGGCCCTTGGATCGAGTCATGTCATCGAATCTTTCACAGCACAAGGAATCCTCCTGCCTAATCTCTTGGACGTTGATCAGCTCGAATTTTTCAGCAAATCCATCGCTCATTCCCAAGCAACTCTATCGGTTTTGGACAAAATCATGATCGCGACCAACAAACACGGAGAGACGGGCTTGATAATACCTGACGCTCGTGAATATGCAGCCAGCAGTCGCTTGACAATGGATTGTGGACGTGAAGGTCAGGCCTTGTTGCGTCGGTGGCTGACACTTGCTCAATCGGTACATGGAAAGTACATTGCTACATTGTTTTACCTCATTCACTTGACATTGCTTTTGTTATTGCTGGCTCGTTACTTGGAGGTCGCGTCGGAAGCATACCAATATAATTCCCCCTTGTTGGCTGCTGAGCCGTTTGTTTCGTCGGGTCGTCATGATCACCTCGAGATCTTGAACTATAATGTTATTGATAACATTGTCGTCAATTTTCCGGAACTAGCCCGTTCGCCCACTGCTTTCTTCGACCGAATGCAGCCTTTGTGGTGTCTACGGAACATCATGGCAGCAGAGCGGCATGTGGAGGCAAAAAAATCATGTCCATGGAATTTCTAGTGACCTTGGCCAAGGCTGGCCTCACTCCAGATTATCGAAAGGAAGACATGCTTCTCCAGCTTCGCTGTGATCCGAGGTAACTGCAAATGTTTTGTGAGAAGACAGTGAAAGTTCACAGCAACACTACAATTTTTTAATTAATTGCGGGCAGTCGATCTCATCAGCTGCCCAGGTGATCGCAGATGTAGTTTTCAACGGCCCTGCAGCCTTAAATAAGGTGGCAAGGACCACTTGCACAAAGTGCGGCCAAATTGGTCACATGCCAGCAATTTGCAGCTTCAACTTTTCCGATGCTCTTCACTGCACCTCTGCTGCTGCTGTTGTTGTTCCTTCGATCGGCTCCTCTGTTCCTGTTTAGCAATGCATATTGAACTTTCTATATTACTTTCTCTACTGTTCCTTTGTAATATTTTGCAAATTTATCTGATGGGGGTGTATGAATGAGTTTTGTCGCATCTGTTTCACACGACGGGGAGTGGATAGTAATAATCAGCACGGTGTCACATGCGATTTTGTAATTAATTTTTTGAAAATAATAAACGTCGGCGACGTCGTCGACTTTGTTTTTCATCCAATTCACTGGACATGTGTGTGAGGAGAAAGCCGCCTCATTATAATATTCCTTCAATTGGCTTCCATGACTGATTTAAAACTCAGCATGTCCGTCTCAAAATCATTGCATCTCCACATCTGCGATCACCTGCAAAATGAAGACCTACAAAATTCTAATGTAAATTTTTCATACTGTATGGATTCATGCCAATGCTAGTTATGTTTCTTTGCCTCTGCAGCTCAACGTCCGTAACTCCTACCACATTCCTTCTCATTGTGTTCTTGTCTACACCTTCCCTACTGAAGCAAGTTTGATTCTTCCAGTCGTGCTCCTCCAAGCCACACGCCTCCTGCTGCATCCTTACTTTCTGTGGCATTTCTTAGGTCAGTCGCATTCACATCTCACGTATTATTGTATAAGTCCCTTTGCAGCCAGTTATGTTTCAGTAAATGTGATTCTAAATAATAAGCCAGTGCTCCGTGTTGTGGAACAACACGGGTTTTGCCATCGCTCGTGATTGGGAAGTCGACAAAGCAGCCACTAACGTTTTTTGGAAACCCTTATCAGGTACACATTCCAAAGCGAAAGGACGATTTCATCAAGCAAGATTGAACAGGCAAGCTCATCACAACGGACTGCACGTTGCAGTAGTGCCTCATCAGCAGCCACTCTCATTCTCAGTTGTATCGCCGTAGTGTGCACATCTGACTGCTCCAGTGAAAAACCTTAATAAGTGCAATTGTTTGGAACAATGGATCCACCTATGGCCAGAGATTGGCAGGTTGATTTTCTCCAACAGGAGAGAAGAGTGTTTTATCGGCAAAAGTTCCTGATTGCCAATACTAGTTTATTAAGATACCTTTGCTACAAGCAAGGGATCGACCCCACTTAAGCAATCAGACAATTGAAGCAATCGGAGCACATCCGCTCCCTTGACTTGGATACTTTTCGTACAGATGTACCGGAACAGTTGAACATCTACCTTCTCAAGTATTTCAAGCAATCAGCCATCTTCACTATTAATGTCCACGCGGATCGGAACGTGCAGGACAATAATATCCGTAAGTATTACATGACCACCCAAAGCGGGAGACGAATATTAACGAGTATAATTCGACATGTTCTTCGTAGACATTGCGAGCGCCCTCTAGAATAGCTATAGCGGAACCAAGCCAGGTTATCTCTTGTAAGTATGTTCTGTCATATCCCAATTTGCATGATCCGCCCAAATTCACAGGTGACCCTCCCACAATCCCGTTGATGATCTTTGTAATCATGATACAACATATACCACCGTGATACGATAGCAGTTGATAATCTTTGCAATGATGATACAACATATCCCACCGTGATATGATAGCCGTTGATGATCTTTATAACGGTGCTACAACATATTCCACCGTGGTATGATAGAAGTTATGGTCTTTATAACGATGCTACAACATATTCCACCGTGGTATGATAGAAGTTATGGTCTTTGTAACGATGATACAACATATCCCATTGTGATATGATAGATGTTGATGATCTTTGTAACGATGATACAACATAATCCACCGTGATATGATACAAGTTATGGTCTTTGTTATCATGATACAGCATATATTCCGCAGCATGTTTCGTCATGATATGACACAGATTGTTGATTTTTTCATGTTCAAATAAGCAACTTTATTAAAGCTTATATTATTATAAAAATGTAAAAAAAAAAGTCAATTAAACTAGCTGTAATAAACTATCTTAACGTTACGTACAATCTAAATAATTTTTATCTGATTAAAGGTCACCATTACAGCCTTCAGGCTCTATTTCATCTACGAACTAATCCTTAAGACTACAATTAACAAATATCATATCATCCATACTTATACCCGTGTTCCTACTTTAATAGTTCCTACTACTGGATTGAAAGAGACTACAGCTGTAGACCCGATCCCTGCAGGTTTAACAGCTGGAGTCTCTTTTCACTCCCAAATAGAACAAACAAAGTTAATTCGAACGTTTGAGTGAATTTCTCAAGGGGAAAAACATTTTTATACCTTCCAGAAAAAACAGATTTCCATGAGTCGAAACAAACCCGCCGCACTTTTGTCTATGAGTCCTGACTTCACAACATATACCCTACAATATTTTCAAATTCCCACGTCTAGCAACAAATGTATGTTGTACGAAACCTAAACTACATCTACAATAAACATAATATTTTAAATTCGAAGGTCGTCCCAGGTTGGGTCACATGAGGGACAACTATGGGGTTTTATCGGACGTAAACTTGCGAGCAGAACTCCCTGGGCATTGAATCCCTGCAGGTACAACACTTGGAAAGGTCACCTCTTTCACTCCTACAATCAACACATATTTAAGCTGAACCCTGGCTGAAACTTTTACCAAACATTATGGCTATGTATACTTTCATACCTGCTTCCGGAAACATTTCAGACGTTTTGGCGTACTTCAATCCGTACATCAAACGCCGCACTTTGAAGACCAGGTCAGACTTGACGACATTCGTTTGGCGTTGCTCTTTTGAACTTCGAGGTTAAGTGTAATACCGTTCTCCCATTTCAGTATTATAACCCAAAAGTCCAGGAATTGAAAACTCCATCAGTGACCGTGTCTGTAGACGTTTATTGTCCAACTTGGTCCAAAATGTTTTGTGTCCCTTAGGAATGGGTCCTTGTTCTAAATAAAAATTAAATGCAAGTATAAGTAAAACAGTTGAAAATGATCACTCGAAAAACAGCAAGAAAGGTTCCTACTTCGAATAAATTCACGCTTTCCTGCAGGGACTGCGGCTTCAGTACAGCCATCCATGGAACAGTCAAGATTTCCTACATGTAAAAAAGCCATTTTAACTCCAAGATGAACGAAGATGCTCATTGCAGTTGATAATTTAATTTAACTTACCTGCTGATGACGATTGAGTCATGTATCCAGACTCCTCACGTTTTCCTGTTTCTGACAAAAGCTCCTTTGTCTGGTCCATTTCATCGTGCTCCAGGTATACTTCAACTGGAACTTCCACAATGTGTTCTCCTGCAGGTCTTTGGGCTTCACAGTCATTGGTGGAACCATCGAGATGACCATCTATTACAGTAAGCCAACAGCCAACTTCATTAGATGAACGACTAAATGCTCATTGTAGTTTATAATAACTTAAAGTACCGGCTGATGATGTTTGATCATTGTATCCATGCTCCTCTCTCTGCTCAGTTTCTTGATCGTGCTGACGGTGTACTTCAACTTTAACTTCCAGTGCCTCCCAACCCCAACCCGGGTAATCTCTTTTTAAAGGCGGAGGAGGTTTTGACGGCATGAATGGAAACCAGTATAAGTTTTGTCCTTCCTTTTGAGCAACTTACTGGGTCGACAAATTGGCTCGGAACGACAACTGAGGCACCATATTGTCTGAGGCGGCGGGGGGCAATTCCACAGGATTTGCAGCCATGACTCTGTCTTTCTTTGACTGTCCGAAGCAGCAGCACTAGAATGCAAATTAAAGTCACTTTGATACCAAAATAACAAAAATTGATACCATCTACACATACCATTAAACTGAACAGGCTTATCCGCCGGTTCTCCTTGCATGGTTGTTCGTCCACCCCTTCGTCCTGCAGGATCTCATCATCACACTTTTGGATTCTGTCATCGTCTGCATTAGAACATATTTTGCGTGTCGATGAGCTTGGCGGTACAAGAATTCCAGGAATTTCTTTTTCGTTTCCAAATGGAGGGGGGCGTCGAATTATGTCCACTGCGGTAATGCGACTTCCCTAATTATAAAATAAAAGATTTGCAAAAACTAAAAAACGTGAACTTACACATGAGCAATTAAATGATTTGCTTACCGAACTATTCGTGTCCTCGTCATCACTTATTGTGTCGTCTGCGAAAGAACAACGAGTGCTTTCATTGTGCTGGATGGTACTCCCAGCAGGCTTTTTCATCTTCTTCATAATTTGCGGTATCTCTTCGAGCTTCTTTGGACTAGAAATCTCCATCTTCTTCGGTTTCGGTTTCCAGATACAACACTGAAAATGTCATATTGCAATAATTACACCACAAATTCCAATGCTAAACTTATAAAACTTGAACTTTAAGCACAAATTAGGAACTTACCTTGAACAATTTGGCTAGTTTTCTACAAGCCATTTTAGCACGTTTGGATTACACTCAACGTTTGGATTACACTTATATCAGGCAAATCCCAACATTTTATCCAGAAAATCTTTTCTTAAATCCTCGACAAAGTAATCACCACTTTTTTCAAAGAAAATCGGTCCTCTTCCTCCTGCTCACCTGTGCGCTTTGCTTGTGTACGCAAATTCGCACTGGGTCGGGGTGGTTCTTTAAAGTGCACACGGGCGCATGTGCACAAGACGTTTGACTCATGCGTTCTGCGTTCAATGGGATGATATTAAGTTTTGTTGAAAAATCTCGGAAATTAATTGCAATTTTATAAAATATTTCCGTCATTACAGTGAAGACTAAATTTACAGAGTATTTTGTTCAAGAAAATTCAGGCTTTCAAGGCTGTAAAGGTGAAAGAGGTATGGCTGACTTAAGCACAGTACGTCAGAAACTTGCAAGTGTTGCTGGGACCGGGTCATCCAGAGGGTCACACAAAGACCAAGCAGATCGATACCGGGCTATCTTGGAGGCCATTGTCGGTGGATCTTCTACAGATTTGTGTGAATCATTGAAGGCTCTTATTGACCAGAGTAAG
>JAQIWI010001264.1:0-17781 GCA_034698825.1 Deuterosminthurus bicinctus | reverse complement strand
ACACTATTCATTGCCATAAACTTTGCAAGACGACCGTCTGGAAAGCACACCGCACGACCATCATGGACACAGGACGTGGAACCGAAGAAGCACTCTTCCACAGCTAGTCGTCACTCTGAAGGACAAAGTTCAAGAGTTTCAGGGTCAACATGATGCTATTGAAGCTCCTACAAATGGGCACAGTTAGGCCAAACTGACTTGAAGAAGATAATAACAATGCACAATAGCTGGTGAACAATGTGATCAATGGATAGATTGTACCACGCTGGTTACGGAGCATCTACACATTTTAACCGTAGAAAAGTAATGAAACAACGAATATAGAATAATGTTGACTGCGTGCGGCAAGAGCAACAAGTCAATCAGTTTACGAAGTGAGTCTTTGACAGGTTATAACTAAAGAAAGAGTCTTTATTTGCATCGCATCGTCGACATCAATTGGCGTTATTTGATTTTCTTTGACTCCTTGAAAACTACAAATAAACTTGTAATTATAGTTTTGTGAGAGCATAACACCTGAGAAGTTTGCTTACCGTAAACCAGGGCGCTTGTCAGCTAATTAGTCAATCTATATGAAGCATGACTGCCGCCGTCGCTGGCAGTAATAAACGGTTTTATTTGATAAGCTCCGATAGTCTCACTCGTACGAGTGAACGTACTGTTTACAAGTAATCAAGCACCACCAGAGATGTGTAGTCCAAAATTTTCGGGATTAGAAATAGGAATATGGATTACATCTATCAAGTGGCTGGATCTCCACATCATCACCTTCCAGTGCCTCAATGGTTTCGTTGACTGGGGACTGAGCAATTGGCTCCTGCCATTCTTCTTTGGCCACAAAGTTGTTGAGTGCAGTCGCTTGGATTTCAAGGTTGGCTTCCAACTTATAGAGCGAACTAATCTGGATGTTGGATTGAACCTCTAAGTTGATTAAGGACTTTGCTTGCGCATGTACTTTAGTTTCTTTATTGTTCAACACGTTCACTTGCGTTCCTGCTGTGGTGGCCAAGTAGTCAAGCAGAGCCGGTCGGCCTTGGCCACCAAATTGCTCAGAGTAATCATCTGTAATTCCATTCTTGTCTGTAAGGTTGCCATGGCTTTGCTTAAATTCCATCTCAACTGCTTCTTTTAATAAGTCCTTGCACTACTGGAGACTACGGGAATGGAATGATAAAGAATAGTCATCTCATGTCTCAGGTGTGCCTTCTCCACGTCTTCTTCTCAGGCCCTTATCATTTAGAATTCAAATGAAAATAATTCTAATTCAAACTCTCAAGTTCATTCGCCTCCCGGGCATTAACATTGAATGGAACTTAGTCAGCATGCTGGAGGACATGGAGTATGTGCATGGGCTTATCAGTCCGAGATTTGCATCCATTAGAAATCTGGGTCACTCACTAGCTTTACTCACCCTTCGTCATCATCCCATCGTCATTATCGTCCCAGTTGCCACATGGGAGCAGTACCACTCAATAAATATTATCATTGTTTGTCGATAAACGAGAAATGGTATCATAATATGAGCTAAATTTTACCATTCAGTTTAACGTACACGACTTCATCGTTTACAGGACTCAACCGCTACAGACGTTGGGTCTCTACAAGTTTATAGTCCCAGAGGCAAATACGATGGAGGTCACGATGAATAACTTGGATCAATGTGTCGCTGCGTTGACCTACAACAAAAAATGTCCTGTGTGGTTGGACGTTGGACAGGAATGCGCAGACGGACAAAGTAACAGACCTTCCATCTACTAGTGTTTGTACTCTAAGCTGGTACAATACAATACAATAGCTAATAAACAAAAGCTATACAAAGCTAATATAATAGGAAGGATCAGATTTGCCAATAAAACTCACTTCTGCGAAGAAGACCTTGGGCAAAAGCATCACGCACTCGGAGAACCCTACCTACTACAACAGTCAAGTTTGCATGTCAAATTTAATGGCAGAGCTAAAGTCAACCAAGGTGAGGACTTGATTCTATTAAAATCCTCTTTATTTACATTTATTGTTTTAGTTGGACTTCTTATCGGCTGTGTTATCAAGTTAGACGATAACACCCGAAAGCGTGAGTAAATTTTCAGCTTTACATGGCTGATTTTGTTTTAAGACTCCCACAGATTATTAAAAGTCACTCTCACACCCTGTACTTGCCATAGACTTGATGCTCTCACTGAAGTTCTCCCAAATACGCAAGTACGTCTACGTATAGGTGCCAGGTGCCGTGAAATTCATCATCTAATATTTCACTCTCCTCATGTGCTCACCACGAACAAGTAGCAACTTTAAGTGCAAGCACTGCTTAAGAGCCCTCATAACGTTTCAAATTGTCAAACAAATTCAGCGCGTCTTCATATATTCCCTCTTGATCTAACTCTTGGCCAGTCATTGTGGTATTTAATTCCATATAAAAAAGTCAATTTATAAACGTGTACACCAAATCCGAGCTAAAATACTTTGCAACATTCAGTACGTTATGGAAAATTGCAAAGTAAAGTCATTCACATGCCAAGTCCAGTTGCTATTGAAATCTGACAAGGATTTTGTCCCATATCTGTGGCGTAACAGGGCTAGCTTTTCTCAGTTTGTCAATCGATACCCCACTACAGAATCTTCATCAGTTCTGTGTGGCACACAAGTCTTCATGTGCAGACTGGAACCTGAGCTCCTACTTACTGCTGCACAAATTTATAAGACCGAATACGACTCACTCAGGTTGAGCCTGCCAACTAAGAAGCTCGTTCGTATGCCACATTATTGTGACAACGACTCTTTTAAAATCTCTGGATAGTTGATGTCCTTGAAAGGAGCATTTCCATGTTGGACATTTTCGTGGTTACATCATCTTTTGGACGCTTTTGATCATTTCCCCTGCTGTCTTGGTTCGAGTCCAAAAGCCTTTTGTTGGCTTCAATGTTTTTAAATACTGGGAAACAGTACAATCGACCAGGTTTTCTCCGTACTGGGCTCACAAGCTCCTGATCCTTTTGCGTGCGTTGTGTTTTCTTTGTTAATGAACGTATGTTTTAAGATTTTCCCCAAGGTGAAAGCAATGTTATAATAAGAAATCAAAGCCCTTGGAAGGCTTGGAATTTCTCACAGCCAAGACTTATTTAAATGGAACCGTGCAGGTAAAAGCTTTGCCCAGTTTGTCAAAAGATAGGCTTTTGTTAGCATCAGCCACTATGGATCCTCTCAGTTAACAGCAGAAGACTAGTCATATCTTTAAGTGAACTTCAGTGGAGAAAGCAGCTCGGGTGAAAGTGTGGTCCGTCAGAATATTGCAACTACACGCTTTGTCACCCCTGTGCTCATTGTTGCGTTCGGTGTTTTAGGATCTATTGGGTACATAATCATTCTGCATGCCATATGTACAGTAAAACGATTTAATCGGTGAGTTCAATTATATTTTCTGCAATGCTTTGCCCCAGAACTGGCTCTATCAAATTTAACTCAAGCAAAGTGTCCATCATCATTACAGTCAAAGCTCTCTGTGATGTACACGCCTACGAGCTGGAACCTGAGCTCTCTACGAATGTGCACAAATTTATAGACAGGCAAGGTCAGTTCAGTTGGATGTCAGCCTTAAGTAGACAAAGCATTTCTAGCCATAACAACTGTCTGACTAGCTGCCGCTTTTAAAAATCAGCTCAACCGTAATTACGCCATATATTCCTGTCAAACTCTTTTTAAAACGGTCATATGATCGTTGACCTCTTTAAGTGGATGTTTTTTATAATGGACATTGTCATGGCTACATCATGCAGCAGAGAGTAGTGTAAACTGAGCAAGTATTCTCAGTTAGTACTGAGCTCATTGTCATAGAACCAGACTAGCCTGACTTTCTCCGTGTTGAGACAGGAAAAATTTGTTCCTTTCGGGGCTGGCAGGTAAGAGCTCTGATCAGTGAGCCAAGAGACCCGTCACTGTGAGCAGCATGAATCCTCTCTGTGAAGATCACAACACTACTACAATATCACCTCACTGCTTTAATTTGAGCGCAGACATGAGGCCGGGTGAAAGTACTGTGGGTCAAAATGTAGCAAGTACAGGCTTTGCCACGCCTGTGCTCGCTGCATTTGTTGTTTTAGGATTTATTGCAAATATAGTAATTCTGCATGCCATGTGTACTGTTAGACGGTTTAAGCGGTGAGTGGCATTGCAATTTATGTAGCATTTGGCCCCAGAATTGGCTGAGTCAACTCATACACAAGCAAAGTGTTGAATTTTTTATAGAATTAAATGTAATTTACCTCATTTTTTTCAAGTGCGGAGAACCTAATGTTGGCTAACTTGTCGGTATCGTCCATATTGATGGTGATTTCTACAACATCACTCTATATTCAGATGGCATTCCCACTGAATATCTATGGGCCCGTGTACTGTAAATTCTACCCTGGTATTCACGGTAAGTCACTCCCACAGCAATTTAAAAAAAATTAGAAAAAAAATTGTCTGTTTTTGCTGCAGGTTTTATGATGACCGCACAGGGCTTGACGATGATTTGCATAAGTCTGGAGAGGACGAAAAGAGTCAGATTTCCACTGATGAGAGTAACCAAATTATCAGCAATTAAGAAAATCAGTGTGATTTGGTCTTTGGCTCTCCTGTCGGGATCGCCCCGAGGGCTATTCTACGCATACGATCCGACCATGAAGACTCTGATAAAATGCTACAATAATGTAATGTACAACTGTAAAACTGTGTAAAAGTGAGTGCTGTCGAGACTTTTAACTGACTTTACTTGGTTGCAGACAGAGCAAATATTCGGCACTTGGGTTCCCTTTGTTATTTATGTGACGACAAGCTACTTGCTTACGTTCTTGCTTCCCTCATTTTGGCTTGCCCGCGGTAAGAAAATCTTTGGAATTGATGATGAACAAGTTTTTAGAAACTTGGTGCATAGTTTGATGCATTCTACTACCATTTATGACTGGCCATTTAAAACTTGTTTGAACTTTGTATCTCATTTTTGCTTAGATTGGATACGCCTGGTTTCCCAGTTACGCTTTTTAATTGCGTCCCAAGTACGTAAAGCTCAGATTTATAATGATTTCAAAGTAGCATTTCGTTTGTAAACTGGTCCTTCGTTATCGTTAGACTTTACCCGTCCAAACTAAATACCGGGGAAGACAAAAGAGGCTGATTGGACACGCTATAATTCTCACAAGCATCTTCATCGCCGTCAAAGTTCCGTGTGGGACCCACTTCTTGTTTTACCAATTGCCCCCTCAGCTGCTGAGTGAGAGTGTGATGGTGTGGGCGAAGAAATGGGGATATTTTTTCTTCATTGTAACAGTGCTTCATGGGATCTTTTACCCGTTTATTATATTTGCTTTGAGTGGAGACATTCGCAAGTACCTCTTGTGTTCTAAATGTGACCGTCGGCGTCAGCCTCAATGTTTTGCTTTAGCAAGCAGTGGCTCCGTAACGTGGGGGAGACAAGGGGACATGTCCCCTCCACAAAATTTCGTGGAGGGCCAGCCAGTAAGTATTGTATGTGAGTCATGATGTGGGAAATCCCATGTGTAATCCCTTCGATATTGTAATAATGATACCCTTTGATTGTGTGAGAAAACAACTGGAAAAACCCTAGGATAAGTCTTATTGTATTGTAATTAGTATTAAGCCTGTAAATATATTAATGAGGCAACTCTTTGTTTACTCTTTGTATGTGCGGCGGTCCCGCCTGTAGGTTAAGTAGGTCAAGGAGTTATTTTTAGCTCACTAATCCCCAGTGTAGATGTCAAGGCGCAACTATTGAGTTCAATGTTGGCGCGGTCCTTTGTCCAGTGACACGGTATAAAAGGGGCCAAGTGGCCAGCAACAGTCAGTCCAATTTTAGAGAGCAGTCAGTGAAGTCCTAGCCAGTTGCCAGTTTTGACGGAGTAGTTTCTACCAGAGTTAGTGGGATATTTAGGGCAATATTTCTAGTATTATTTAGTATTATTATTCTCAAGTATATTATATAAAAGTGAAGTCGTAACGAATAAACTAAACCCTTCGTTAGTTACTAAAGTTAACTGCCCTTAGTTTCGTCTATTTAATTATTGTAGTGCATCCCTTTGTGTCCATTTTACATCCCCATAAGCGCGTATGTGTGTCAGGGAGCAGTATCTCTCTGTCAGCTACCATTGGGACAAGAGAAATTAAAATGGGCAGCCAAAGAGTTGGTGTTCTTATCTCTGTTGCCCTTACTGCAGTTTTTGAATCAATTCTAATTAATCCGAATGAAGGCGACAAAAAACTGTCACGAATTAGCGTCGAGCTGCTGTCTTCATTCAAACAGTGTATCGTTTTTGCATTCGACTGGGCCTACGACAATGCAATGGTATGGTGACAATGATCTCATGACTACAAAGTATTTCATCTTCTACTTGGAGGTCACATGTGAACAATAATAAAATTATGGTCTCTCTCACATCGATGTGATCCATCAGTTATTGTATTTCTTGGTAATTTTTCGTTGTAAAATTCTTGGTAAAAACTTTAAGCGTATCATTTTCAGGCAATGGTTGCCCTATGCGTATGCGATGATGGATAAACAGCTCAGAAGCGTTAATCCGTTATTTCAGAAGTACGCAAAACCCCCAAAATGCTATTCGGAAAATTTGGTGGCCCTTATAAGGGCCGTTGGTTTTAAGGTGAAATTGGATTGGATTACGTGCCAATTTACTTGGAGGAGTTGTACTTGGTCACAGCCTTGGTACCTTCAGACACGGCATGCTTGGCCAACTCTCCGGGCAAGAGGAGCTTGACAGCGGTCTGGATCTCCCGGGTACTGATGGTGTTCCTCTTGTTGTAGTGAGCCAGACGGGAAGCCTCAGCGGCGATTCTCTCGAAAAGGTCGTTGACATAAGAGCTCATGATGGACATGGCCTTTGAGGATACTCCGGTATCAGGGTGGACCTGCTTCAACACCTTGTAGATATAAATGGCGTAGGATTCCTGCCTCCTGCGCTTCTTCTTCTTCTTCTTGTCTCCCTTGGTTATTCCCAGTTGGGGACCTCCAAGGGAATCTTTTCCCTTCCCACGTCCAGCAGTCATGATGACAGATTTAAGAGTCTGAGTTGAAGCTCCTGAGCAGAACAAGACAACGAATGATGACTGCGAGAGTGAGCAGAGGGATTTTATAGCAGAAGCACTGAAAAGAGGCGGACGTCAAAGAAGTGCGTTCCAGCTAGACACAGAACAGAGTCTCTTTCCAAGAATCGGCCTTCCCTCGCATCAGGCTTGTGAGGGCCCTAAAATTATCATCCCTTGAAGTGATGACTCACAGCACCCCACTATTCCCACTATGCTTTTTAAAATTTATGGATCGAACACGAATTTTATAATGTTTTGCCATCATTAACATGTTTGGATTGGCTTGATTTGATTGAACAGCTGAACCATATGGACGAAGACGGGTTGAATGACTCATTTTAAGGCTAGCCTATATAAGTATATACGTATCTTCTCTAGGGTTTTAGAAAGATGCAAGCTGTTGCGGGCATGTGGCATACAGGAATGCAGCTCGTTCCGTCAACTTCCGCCTTGGTACAGCAATCTACATCGTTGTTTCCAATGCAATAATGCTCTAATATTCAAGTCAATCCCACATAAAAATCTTGTAGAACCTTAACAATTTGCTGTAGCTTACTACAGGAAGGCTCGGGTCTCGCAATAAATCTCACTTCTGAGAAAAGCTGTGGCGAAAGCATCAACAGCAAACTATTATTATTAAAAGCATCAAGCACCCGTACAAGCCTACAACAGCCAGGTTTTCATGTCCAATTTAGTAGCAGAGAAAGAGACAGGCACGGAGTGAAGAATAAAGCGAGCCATAAATTTTTGCATTTAGCTCATAAGCCACAAAGTTGCTCCGAGCTCCACTTCGCAACAGCAGCCGTTGACATGGAAAAAGTCTGTAGGTCTATAGAGGAGAATACTAAAACTGTGTGGACCATTTCACCCGTGGGTCTCTCACTGTAGAACAAGTCAGGATTCAATGGATTAGTCACGTCATAGAATGAAGCGACCACATGCTCGGTGTAGTTGCAATGCATTGCAATGTATTTAAAGTAAATTATCCTGTCTGCATGCGGCAAGAGCAACAAGTCAATGTGCTAAAGAAGGGAGTTTTCGACCGATTTGAGCAAAAGAAAGTCTATTTTATTAGTTTAGAGAATTATTGGCTGAAAAGTGACCAAACTCCAAAATGACGTGGATTTAAATTCAAGAACCCAGTCGGTCTTGTACAATAACCAATCTGCTACTTGCTATAAACATGTAATCTTACCGATCAGTTCCAAGCACAAGAGTAGGAATTGTCTATTGCTTTAAACGGTGTAATGCATGTGGAATTTCTTGGACTTTTTCTGGAATTCTACTCTGAGATTACATCTGTAGGCTGGAAATAAACCAAATTAAAGCACGGCTATTCGTTTGTCATACTTGCACATGCAGGCAATCTTTCTTATGGGATTTAACATGGGGAATTTAAAGGGGCTGATTGCCGGATCTGACCAAATCATGACCATAAGACCGGCATATCATACTTGTCATACCATCTGCCCTGGCCACTGGTGAAAAGTTTCAAAGTTACTCGGCTAGACGAATAAGTTACAAGATTAAAGAATTCTGCTGCATTTATCATAAAAAAATAGTCGGAGGACACTAACCATCTCTCACAAGAATTCTTAAGTTCTTCATACCACGAACACTTCTACCATTTTTTCCATTCGGCTTATCACTGAACACCCATGTTCAACACGCCTACAAGCCTCCGCAAACTCAGGTTGATTCAACTTACCAAGGATACAAAAATTTATACCAAACAGTATACTGACCACGATCAAACTGCCATTTGGTTAATGCCTAGGCATCAGATCAAAGTAAATTCAATCTAAGTAATGAACTTTCTGATAGCCAGTTATAAAGTCAAATCAATTTTCAAAATGGTGCTTTGCGTTTGCAAATTAATGCCAAATGCCAGGGGTTAGGTTCAGGCTAGCATAACTTACCTAACCAACGTAGCAGCCGAACGGTAAGAGCAAGAGCCGGGATCTCAAAAAACTCCACCTTACATTTTTCGCGTAGATTTCAATGGTAAAAACCCGGACCTCAATATCTCACTCTTTAACGGAGAAAAGTGAACCCAAAAATTAAAAATTGACCTAGCCGTATTTTTTTCATGTGTGACCTTCCGGGCCATCTGACTCCGCAAAAAAACTTTGTTTGGTCACTACTTTTAACCATTAAACGGCTGAAAAAAACTCAGGACTTGGATTCGGAGTCTGTGAGAAAGCTGAGAGAGCTGGTCCACTGGAAAGCAATAGAAATTCCTGTACAAAACACAGTCAGCTCAAAGTCGTGCAGAAAAACTATTATTTCAGGCTGGATTATTTTTTATTCTGTATTGAGCCATAAACATGAGACCTCCTTCAAGCGAAGGATTATAAAAAGACAAGGCTTTTAGTTTTCGGCAGGCTAACAACTTTTTACAGCTTTAGGGGAGATGCGAGAATCATCACAGCTGGTGCAATCAATTCTAAGGCGAAAGCTGCTGCGATGCGATACGTTGCGTCGCTCGATGCATTTATAGAGCACTCAAATGAGTGTGACTTGATCATAATAATTAGTAAATAGTAGGCTCTTTTACTCTATCTTTTACTCTGGAGAAAGTTGGTGAAAATTGCTCAATCTCAATTCTATGATTTTGATTGTAGACATGTAACTTAAATTTTTTTAGCTGTTTTTAATGAATGTCATTCAGTTCGGTAGTTTTTCCACATGTGAAAATTTAAAATTAATCTTATATAAGGGCACTTTGGTAAGTTCCTTGAGTGCCAAACAACCTGCCGTATTGAATATTGATATAAACTTCACAGAACAAACGAATCAAGTAGTAAAGAAGTCTGAATTGATTAGAAACTGATTAACTTTTAAGTGTACTTTCACGAGAGCGACAGAAATTCGGAACCATTATTTCTTTTTGTGACTGCGTTGTCACAGAAACAACATCAACTTTAAGTCCCAAATAAACGACTCAAATTCTCAATCTTCGAAGTTGAACTGGGTTTCTTCTGTAGACAAGCATTGAACATCGAATTGAGTATAAAAGATAATTAGTAATTAGATTTACAAAACTAACGACAATAATTTCACCAAGGTTTTTCTAAAAATTTTGGAATTTTGTAATCCTTGGGTGTTAATCACTGCTAATACTAATGCTGGCAAAATGAAGATCAACATTTTCATGATTTTGATTTCGGTTGCAGCTTTGACTACACCGGCTCACAGCTCGATCCAACTTAAAGAAAACAAGGCCGAAAAGGAATTATCGCCAACAACAATCGATCTGCCTTCTTCGTTTAAACATTGCATTGTTTTTATATTCGACTGGGCTCTTCAAAACAATGCCGACATAGTAACCTCCCCAAATTATTTCATCTTTTTCTCTGAGAATATGGGCTGTTCCCTCGTTAGAGACACTCTAACGAAATACCGGAATGCATTATTAGACAATCCACGTTTTGACACATACGAAGCTCATCCACTGTACACGACATTCACCACCGTTCTTATCAACTTATACTCGTCTGCGGTGACCTCTTCTCTTTCCCTTGTTGAAGGAAAACAACCATTCGACCTAATTCCTTTGGTGATTAGCAGGTATAACTTACCATTCAACTATGTTTTGCTATTCATGAACAACGAAAAGTTTGCCTCTGTCGACAGTACAGCCATATTGTCCCAATGTGACTCTGACTTTCTTTGATTGTACCACGCAGCAAAACATGTTCACACAGTTCAATCTCATTGTTGATTGTTATGCAGTTATGTGTGTGATGTAATATTCATTGTGAAAAATGAGGATCTTGAAGTTACGAGACAATTTTATTCGCTATAATTTAGTAACTTGTTCTAAAATGTTTTTTGGAATGAATGGCAGCTGAGAGGCAGTTTTTTTTATTCAGTGCTTAAAGGATAGTCTCCCATTGCACTCTTTTGCTTGTTCACAATACTATAGGCGGAATTAAGATAGTTTAAGAAAATGCGCGTTTAATTTTTACAATTTATCCACTTAATACTTACAAAACATAAACAAGCAAACTGAAATAAGTTTGAAGTTCACGACATTGCTACCTGAATGGGGATTAATACAGGACGCGTGTTCATGTAACTTTGTCAACGTTTCATAGTATCCCGTAGTCCCCATCACTCGATCCACTTTACCAGATTCAGATGACGATGGTTCATTCAGCGCCTGCCCCATCTGTAATCAATTAATTGATACCTTGTATCTCCATTTTCATGCCCGTTATATTCACATTTAATCTGATTTTTTAAAAAAAACTGTCCTATGATGGAAAAGAAAGCAATCGTAGCTTGTGCTTCTGCTTTCCAGGTCATTGGAAAGTATATTATCCTCACATGATTATGTAGACTCATTTACCGGACATTAGGCAACCTAAATTACCTCATCTCTCCTACTACGGTAATAATATGAAACATGTTTATCCCAAAGGTAGTATTCTTATCCCATTCACCACATCTTCACGCCATCCCGCTTACTGTTCGATTTGCGAAATTAACACCTGCGATACTTACACAAATCCTCCGCGGCCTTAAGTGATGTTTCTCTTCCTCCTTCACTGTCTTAGTTGATATATAGTGACTTTGGTTGACAAGCCCGTAGTTAACAAATATTTTTCGGATTTGTTGTTTTGATTGGATGGATCTCTCCAAACAATCGAGTCTTTCGACTTATTTACTTAATTTTGCATACTTGAAATGCTTTGTCAAATTTGCTCTCAAACTTGAGCTCTGCTGGCGGACGAAAGATTTTTGTATCATTAATCTTCATCTTGTGCAAACTGAATGCCCCGATGTGAGACAGAAGAAATTAACAACACTTTTTCCCGCTCTGTTTCAAAGCCTTCTTATCAATTCATTTGATT
This sequence comes from Deuterosminthurus bicinctus, assembly GCA_034698825.1. NCBI lineage: Eukaryota > Metazoa > Arthropoda > Collembola > Symphypleona > Bourletiellidae > Deuterosminthurus > Deuterosminthurus bicinctus. The sequence continues at coordinate 5,833 of JAQIWI010001264.1, read as the reverse complement.
TGTGGACACGCAAAAACATAACTGAAGGGCATTGTATTATCAGTAATATTCCAGAAGATTTCACCTTATTTTCCGGCGACTACGATGACTTTTCCCAGAAGGTACTGAGCAGAATCAACACAAACTTGCCCGAATCCGATCAAAAGGACCCTCGTATGATAAATACAACAACAATTACTAAGATTTTAGTGCATATTCTGGTTTATCTGAAATATTGATATCAGATATGCCGATCGTGGTCGGGTGGGCCGCCCTAGCGAAGGTCAAGAATTACCAACTTACAAGCACAGGTATCAGTTGTTAGGTTAGGTTGTCAATTGATCAATACAAATTTAATTTGAGGACCGTGAAAATTGTCCTCATGAGTATTTTGAAATATACCCCAAAGTTACGAAATGCTGCATGCAAAAATAGGAACTGCGCAATAGTATTTGCGAAATGAGCAGGATTTTCTCTGATGTACCTTCACTGCAGCACATGGAGATCGATGCTTATTCTTATTATCGTCCTCATCCCCTTAACTTCTTAATAGACGCTTTCTTGTGCGGGATCGGCACTGAAGTACTGGTTCTGCACTCACGATAGTGGCACACTGTGTGGCTACTCTGCTTTCCTTAAGGTGGTTGATGATATTTGCCATAGATCCGGTGATGTGTGCACGGTTGAATTTTATCGTTATACGTTAATCGTGTGTTTGGTGTAAATGATCTCTATACTGGTAGTCTTTTTGAATAAGTTAGTCGAAAAACACCCACTTAAATTGCACTTAAAATGTGAGAACTACAGGTTCTCATTTCCTCAACAGTGTTTTTCACGCCATTAAGTTCTTAGTTACAGAACTTACATTTGAAAATAAATTTGGCTACAGGACATTGTGTCCCATGAACATTCCCCTTTTGATGAATGAAAACCAATTCACCATTAACGCTTACAGCCACATCACACGAATCATAAACGAAAACACATTCCATAAATTTGATCAAAGTTATTTTAGTGAGTAAAAGTTTACAGATAGACAGATAGACAATGACACTCTACGAAGGTTCCATTAACGCCGGCCTCATTTTTCTTGGGTATGCATATGCAAATAAGCAAAGCTCACTTTCAAGTTACTCCAACGGGTTTTTTGCATATTTTTAGCATGATAATGACAGAAATACCTTGCTCTGCTTCTCTTATTAGTAGTAATTTTCTTATGCAGCACGTTATTTCAGCAGTGAACGCTTTTTACCTCTTCTGGAATAATGGTGGCATCCGCCCGCAGTGATTTACAATCTATTGTTGCAAAATGCGCATAATCAAGACAAATTTTTCCGATGCTCCTTCAGGTATTCTGTATATGTTAATGAAGACCCTATTCATTTAAATCACAGCCTTGCAAGCTTTCGAGAATACTTTTTCGAATATGAATCTCGCTGTAGCCATCGACCAAGCAAAAGCCTGAACCACAAAGCCCACAAGGTCACATAACTATCAAATAGCAAATTATCGACCTTGTTTCGTTTGATGTCATATTGTTTCGTCTCATCATGCTGCAGACTGCAAGCGACCTCACAAACACAAGGGTCAGCAATATTAGTAGAATTTAATCGAACGACATATTGTGGCAATTTACAACGGCTGCAACCAGTGTTGAATTCGGCAATGTTGCCGTGTGGAAATTTCTGAACATTTCCGGGAATTCCCAGGAATTTTACTCGAAATAGGAAATCTTACCTTTTTAGATTGCTGGAAGTCCTTACGGGCACGTACTAAAACCTATGGGAATCTAAACTGACACAAGACGTCTCACAACTGGAAGTCTCAGAGGCCATGAGCACATTTTCTCACTTTCATTCAGCCCGCCCCTGAGATCCCCCCAATGTACCTCAGACCGATCCAAAGTGGTGTAGGCATCCTTTCCAACAAGTTCGTATCCATTTTAAAGGTAGTTTAACTTGCAAGCTCATTATGGTGCCTAATATTTCCTTGCGCCTCGGCCACGAGTCTTAGCGGCTTGGCGGCCGCAGCTCAACTCCATGGCGGAAAACATTGAATATGATAGCACCGCCAGATAGCCCATGAAATCAGCTACAATATGATTTTGGTGATATGATTTTTGAAATTCTGTATGGTTCATACCAGGAAGGGCCTCACAAACTTCAGGCAGGCGAGGGTGCCTAATATTTCCTGAGCTACTGTAGATTCCCGGGAATCATGAAACATTGGCTGCGACCATTTTACGTGAGTATCTAAGAGTGAAATAAGAGCAATGATGGACTGATGGAAATATTTGTACTTTAAGCTGCTACAATAATGCAATGCAATGGAGACGCTCTGGTAAGGAAAGCTAATACAATAGGAAGGATCAGTTCTTCCAATAAAACTCGCTGCTGCAAAGACCTTATTGGCAAAAGCATCACTCACTAGGAGACGCAGTCAAGTTTGTACGTCAAATTTAATGGCAGAGCAAAAGCCAGGCACGGTGAGAAGAATAGCGAGTCATCAATTTGTGTATCCGTCTTATAGTCATTAACTCGCTCGCGGCTCCACTTCTCAACAGCAGCAGCCGTCGACACATAAACCGTCCGTCTGTGTGTAGTGGAGGAGAATACCGGAACTGTATGGACCATCACAACCGTGGGTCTCCAACTGTAGAGCAAGTTAGGATTCAATGGACTAGCCACGTACAGCAATAAAGCAACCACGTGCTCGATATGGCTACAAGGTATGTCATGTCAATTAAATGTCAATGGAATGACCATAATTTAATCTGAACTTGTGTTCTTTGGTTCCAAAATGGCTCTCTTCGTTGCCATAAACGTGTACGAGACGACCGTCTGGCAACCATGAACACACGACTTGGAACTGAGTGGTCATTTCACACTTCCACGCCTCCTGGGCATTCAACAGGATATAGTTCACGAGTTCTTGTGTCAACTTCTCCAAAAGAAGTGTGGGATGTAGTGACACGATTCTATTTAAGTTTCGACAAATGGTCACTGTTAGGCCTAACACACCGAGCTTATTCTTTAAATGTCAAGGAACATCAGTAAACTGAAGATATTTGCTTAGAACTGAACAGAAAATTCGTATGATTTTTTCAACTGTCACTATGCAATTTTTCGCATTTTTTCCTTGCCTGGTCACACAGAAACATGACGAACATTTTAAAAGAAATTTTGACGGACTTATCGCTACATTTCTTACTTTGGGGGATTTGATATTCCTTTCTGCTTTTCAATTCTGTACAGAAGGAATAGATGTTGACTTGACAGATGTTGATGGACTTGGATTTTACTGAAACGCAAGCCGGACTTATTGGTTTCACGAAGGAGTCGGGGTCTAGTTTGAATGGAAGCGATACAGAAATTTTGCTATCAGGTATAAAAAATATTCCAGCTCTTTGCTAAAGATTTTTTTGGAAAGTTGAATGTTGAAAGTATCGGAATACAAATGAGAATACTATATGTTTCAAATATTTTACGTCATCAGAGCAGAGAGGAATGACTATAAAGCCGGTAAGTAGAAACTTGTAATTCGGCAAAAAGTTGAGTAAAGTCATCAGAGTTTGTCATAACATGGCGGAAATGCTCATCAATCGCCAAACAGTAGCAGAGTGTCCGAAGCCCGGGATTTTGCAGTCAATTGGTTTCAAAAGAGGCACGTTTTTAAGTGAATCTTAATGTTTACATAAATTTGAACTCGTTCCCATCATCTCCAGGTATCTCTTCTGGTCAATTAGTTATTCAAGCCATATCATGAGTCTTGTTATTCATGTCATGTCACTCTCTCACATCGATGTGATGTGATCCATCAGGTATTGTATTTCTTGGTAATTTTTCGTTGTAAAATTGTTGGTAAAAACTTTAAGCGTATTTTTTAAAGCACTATGGTTGCCCTATGCGTATGCGATGATGGATTAACAGCTCAGAAGGGTTAATCCATCATCTCAGAAGTCCGCAAAACCCCCAAACTGCTCTTAGGAAAATGTGGTGGCCCTTATAAGGGCCGTTGGTTTTAAGGTGAAATTGCATTGGATTACGTGCCAATTTACTTAGAGGAGTTGTACTTGGTCACAGCCTTGGTGCCTTCAGACACGGCATGCTTGGCCAACTCTCCGGGCAAGAGGAGCTTGACAGCGGTCTGGATCTCCCGGGAGGTGATGGTGGTCCTCTTGTTGTAGTGAGCCAGACGGGAAGCCTCAGCGGCGATTCTCTCGAAAACGTCGTTGACATAAGAGCTCATGATGATCATGGCCTTTGAGGATACTCCGGTATCAGGGTGGACCTGCTTCAACACCTTGTAGATGTAAATGGCGTAGGATTCCTGCCTCCTGCGCTTCTTCTTCTTCTTGTCTCCCTTGGCTATTCCCAGTTGGGGACCTCCAAGGGAATCTTTTCCCTTCCCACGTCCAGTAGTCATAATGACAGATTTAAGAGTGTGAGTTGAAGCTCCTGAGCAGAACAAGAGAACGAATGATGGCTGCGAGAATGAGCGGAGGGATTTTATAGCAGAAGTACTGAAAAGAGGCGGACGTCAAAGAAGTGCGTTCCAGCTTGACACAGAACAGAGTCTCTTTCCAAGAAAGGCCTTACCTCGCATTAGGCTTGTGAGGGCTCTAAAATTATCATCCCTTGAAGTGATGACTCACAGTCTCAACAACCTAAACTCTTGAATAATGTTCAGGGAAAGACTTAAAGACGAATCTTGAAAACGTTACAAGAAATGCCTTTTCAAATGAGCATGGAATGTAAATTTATGAATCATTCAAAAAAAATGGGAATCGTCTCACATTATGTGACTGTACACGGTGGTGGTGATTACCACCACCATGTTTACATTTCATGCTTTAATACGAGCAAGAAATTTTTGCTCCAAGCTGCTACATTGCATTGGAGAAGATTTGATAAGGAAAGCTACTATAATGGAGAGACTCGTGTCTTGCAATAAAACTCACTTCTGAGAAGACCTTTGGCAAACGCATGACGCATTCGAAGAAGCATGGAACAGTCGAGACTTCCAGTTAAATTTAATTGTAGAGAAAGAGACAGGCACGGAGAGAAGAATAAACAAGCAAGCTATAAATTTGTGCATTCAGCTCATAAGCCACAATCAGTTGCTCCAGGCTCCACTTCTCAACAGCAGCCGTTGACATTAGAAAGCGTCTGTGGGTCTATAGAGGAGAATACTAAAACTCTGTGGACCATTTTACCCATGGGGCTCTCACTGTAGAAAAAGTCAGGATTCAATGGACTAGTCACGTCAAAGAATGAAGCGACCAAGTGCTCGGTGTAGTTGCAATGTATTTTAAGTAAACTATCCTGTCAGCTTTATTACGCATTTTCAGCTAAAATTAAATGTCAAATGAAAGAAAATAATGGAATGTTCTGATCTTAGATTCTGAAATGGCTCGATTCGTTGCCATAAATGTGTACGAGACGGAGATGACCATCCAGATATGGCATCCAGCACGGCAACTGTGAGCACTGGACGTGGATGTCAATTTCTCCGCGATGTAGCCACAAGTTGCCATTAAAGGGGCTATAAATGCCCTCAGTTGGATCTAACTGACTTGGAGAAGATATTACAGATGCAGAGTATCTGGTGAACAAATGTGATCAATGAGGAAAATTACACGACGCTGGTTAAGGAAACTTGTAAGATTTATAATAACGCAAAAAACAATATAAAATAATGTTGACTGCATGCGGCAAGAGCAACAAGTCAATGTGCGAAAGAAGGGAGTTTTGGACCGATTTGAGCAAAAAGAAAGAGTCTATTTTATTAGTTTAGAGAATTTTTGGCTGAAAAAGTGACCAAACTCCAAAATGACGTGGACTAGATCTCAGAA
>JAQIWI010001263.1:0-17781 GCA_034698825.1 Deuterosminthurus bicinctus | reverse complement strand
TGATCCGAGCATCAGTAAAACTTTTAAAAATGAATTCTCACCCTTCTGAAGGAAAAAGAGCAATGTCCCAAATATAACTCCCTATATTATTGACCCCCGAAACAACAGTCGCACATTTCTTGCCCATACTGTCACAAACTTGGATTCCCGAGTTTGATCCTCTAACTCCGTAGTATAAATTTCCGGTAACCTGGTCCAGGGCTAATCCAAAAAGGTATGATGTGTCTAATTTTGAGCAAAAGAGACGCAGTTGGTCCAGGAATTCACTAGTTCAATACACCAGTAGTATTTTTTATAATAACCTGAAATAATGAGCTCCACTGAGCTGCCATCCAGATTCGCAATCTTAATTCCAACGTTAAACTCGATCCAGTAGACTTTGCGGCTCTGCCAGTTGAATGCCACCCCCGTCGTGTCCTGACTTGAAATTGTTCTTTGTTCCAGCGAATCGAGAGAGATGGTTATAACGCCTTTGTCCGTACTAGCAAGGATTCCTTCGACAATGCCCTGAGAGGCTGTCAAGTTCTTGGTTTCTTCAGGTAAGGTCTCCACACCGTCACCAACAGCTGTAGTCAAAGCAGCAGCTCTTCGTCTAGATTCTTCTTGTGTTACATTCTCAAGTGTGACATAAAGAATGACAATCAAGAGGCAGAGAATAGCAGTACAAGCTATTATTATTGTAAGCTTTCACCAACTTTTGGGACGGTTCGGAGGCAAAGGTTCAGTCTCCATGTCAAACTTTATAGCTGCTTACAAAACTGACACTGGACGTTGAATAAAATGTTCGGCTGCTCATAAAGAGCATTTGAGCTCGTCTATCTAAACATTTACACGACCAACATGAATAACTGCCTTTTAATATGGAATTGAAGAATGTTTACACAGCTCACGATAAATAACATCAAACGCCGCGCCGTAGAACTATTAAGTTCAAGCAGTGGCGTCGGAACGTATCGTTTTAAGTATGACATGTCATACCCAAAAATTGAAACCCGGTAGACCTTTAACATTATGGAAACGCTGAAATTTGCTTATTTTGAACTTTTGTCGTACCCATGTCATACCCATAATTTTGAACGTTCCGACGCCACTGAGTTCAAGATAAAATTGTTCTACTGTGCTGCATAGTTTTACTTGACGGCAGCACAAAAGAGCAGGACATGAAAAGGAAACGACAAGCTGCTGTACAAGCAGTTCACAGGAAATCAAATACCAAAAGTTTGTTTGATTTGGAAAGAAAAAGCCCAGGTTTCTAGACTGACTCATTCCAAAGCTCAGAGTTTAGAGAATGTCTCAATAGTAAAAATGTGACCTCAAAATGGAACCCAAAGAATTCGAAAGGGTTCGTAGTTCGTATGTGGTCACTTAAGGGAGCAGGCCTTTATAAGCTCGAGTAAATTTAAACGTTTGAAATGGTGATAAATTAGATTTTAGTGTGTAAAATCAAATGGGTAGTTTAATCTGTGTGAATATTTTCAGGAATAAAAGTTGCTCAAAATGTAGAATATTCATGTGATGCGCCCTTTGGTCACTGTCACCCAAGACGAGAACTTTACTTAAGATCCCCAAGCCCGATTTGGTCGTTCTCAAGAGGTTGGAATCCAGGTAAACACTTGTCTCCAATTACGGTTTGAACTGCAATAATGTTAAATAGTAATAAGCTCCCAATGTAATAAGCTCCCAAAGTTCCTCCAAGTCTTAAGATCACAGCGTGAGATTTTGCTGCAATATTTAAAATATTCATGAGAAATTAAATAAAAACTTCAAGTACAAATAATCAGACAAGATTTATGAGCCTTTATCAAGATCCGAAGAGTCATTTAAGTGAGAAACGTTTAAAAATGGCATCCAAAACCCAAGCCAAGGCCTTTAGCTCAATGTTTTTCTGCTTCATCTCATTTTTCGTCAAGTTCTTAGACATCATAGTACGCTTCACACCTTTGCAACACTGCACTGCACAAGTTTTCTAGCCTCATTACGCATGGTACACATTGGCTCTTCTTCATCACCGTCATGTTCCTCCTCAACCATCACTTCCTGCAAAAGTGCAGACCGTTGGATGGATTCCCGCTCAAAAGGCAACCGAAGAACAAAGTTTTCACAGAATCCTCCTTCAGATAAGAGTGTATTCTGCGCGCCGCGCTCATGCCACCAATTGCCGTCCATGTAGTCCTCATCCGCCATCGCATCACCACTCGATACTTCCAATTCCAATTCCGTGCAATCTCTGGCAACAAAAACCTCCAGGAAGCTCCAGGAATACCAAATCTGTGCCGCACCGAAAATACACTCGTACCGACTGGCGCCTACAAGTATTGATTTGGAAGGCCAACGGTATTGTTTCCAGCTCGTTTATCGTTTTAATGTCGCGGACACATCCGTACAGGCCACTGTTGACCAAAGCAGAGAAACCTTGCGGTGATTAGCATAGTATTCTCTCATCTGAAATTAGGCTGGTATGTGAATGTTCTTGAGATGGCATTCTCAGCCTTAATGAGTAGCTGAAGGGGCTGAAAAGACAGGCATGAGGGCCATCGTAGATTGATGACATTTCGAAGATTATCGGCCTGGTAAGGGTGTACAGATGTCCGGCACGTCCTGAAAGTCGACCTCCTACCAATACGTACAAATGAATAGGGGTTACACTTACAAGCATGAATTTCCCATGCTTGTTTCCACAAGATTGAAGAAAAACTTCATGCCTGGGATCCCAGTGGCCTCTCGAGACGCCGACGTCCAATCCAGGACCAATTATTATTTTTCAAACACCAAATGCGACGGAGGAGAACATTGAAACCGTGTTCGTGAACTAGAAAAACATCCGCGTCAAGGTCCTTCAGCTTCTCCACCAGACGCTCGATCAATTTTTGCTCCGACTCCATCTCCAGAATACGTTCGTTTCTGGAAATTTCCTCGGGTAATCTCCAGTTTTGTCCAGGTGGTTTGGCGAACAGGCCAAAGTAATCTTGAAAGATTCCGTACGGGGTTAGAGGGAACTCCATATGGAAATTTCGATTAACGGCGATGCCACAAAGTAGGACTCTGCTCTCTTGCCAGGATCTAGTATTATGGACACAGTGTAAATTAATTGACGCAAGGATGAGATGCGGTATGCGAAACGTAGAATTTGTTGGATGAATCTCCAACGACGAACCGTCACATGTAAACTGCAAAATGAAACCAACAAAAATTGCTCGAATTATCAAATATTCTTGTACCAAATAAAAATTGATTCTTGAGGTGCCAACCTAAAATTCACAACGAGACAGCTGATTGTGCGGTTGCACTTGCTGCCAACAAACCGTTGTTAGCCAAGAAGGTCCATTAAGTTTCTTGTCCATTAGAAAAGCTGCCACGAGGGACTGGTTGGTCTTGAAAGCATGTGAGAAGGTTTTGCCTTTCAGGTCGTAAGGCACCCGCACAATGTGCCCTAGAATTTTTGTTCGAAATTTGAAATTTTGTAAAAAAAAAAAAAAAAAAAACGAGTTGTTAATTAAAAAAAAATCCTGCTGTTTTGGGTTTCTGGATCATACCGAATAGCAAATTTCCCCGTATTCTGCTTTTGGATCCTGAGGGACTGCTTGAATATCAAAGAAATATTTCTTTGTCACTTTCTCGGCTTTGAAACAAGTAATGCCATGCTTTGGGCAGATAATCGCTTGAAATTCGTTGTACACGTCCATAAAGTCCACAGGTGTACCATCCGACTTCTGCAAAGCAAGTAAAGCTCAATAATGGTCGCCATTACTATTGTCTATTATTTTCAACTCTTGCCTTCTCTCTGGGAAGCAAAAAGACTCGCCGGTTTACATTGTTTAGGATGACACAGCAACTCGAGAAGCCATCTCCAGGTGGTGGCGTCTTGACTTTACCAAAAATGAACAGTGACCCGGGAATCTCCGGCCGGCTGATCACTTGAAACCAGTAGAAATTTAGTGATCGAAACTTAAAATGCAAGCGAGGACAAAAAGTATTAAAGATTGCCTAAGGGGAGCACATATTGAGTCAAATGCTTGAAATTAAAAGTGCAGTTTTCAGTATGGAGATTAACATGAGAATTTCTAGTCAACAAGGGGTGACCATATGGGTCACTAAGGTCATGTAAAGTCTTTTTTGTTCAAATATCAAGTGCTTGGAAAGCTTTATAATTATCTCAGTTTCCGTGGAGCTCCATCGGAAATCATTGCGGGTGCAGCAAGTGACGACTGGTAGTCCATCTGAACAAAACAACAACTGTGAGCCAAAAACTCGTAAAACTTCTACCATAAATAAGTTGAATTATTAAACTAACACGTTCAGTCTTTTGACTTTTGAGCAACTCATCAATATCTTGGACATTTTGCAGAGCCTTTTCCACTGATTCCTGAATTTCAGTTGCACTAATCTGTTCATGAACTGGGACAGGATAACCAGACTAGGGAAAGCTTAGTAAATAAATCATTAAAGTAAAACTTTGCAAGTTTCAACATTTTTGGGTGCAACGTGTTTCCACTTACTGCGCTATGAGGTCCCGCAGCAGCAGGAGCACCCTCAACGGCGGGATGTACAGCTGCAGTAGCGCACATACTACTTGTGCCCTTGGCAACCGTCCTGGCCATTTTCCGACCCTCTTCTACCACCACCACACCACCTCATTTAGCTTCCGTTTTACTTGCTTCCTCTAGAAAGTCAATATCATAGACAAATTTTACTGAACGGAATTAACGTGGAAAATTCCTGGTCCCCAAATACCGAACCAATAGAAAGATTTTCAGCATTGAGCTGCAAACGCAGCATGTTTTCGAACATGAGACATTCCTCGGAAGCAAAGCTCATTGTTTTGGAACTAAATGGTAAACGCTTCCACTTACTGCACCCTTAGATTCTACAAGCGAGGTAGCAGCCTCAACTGCCGGATGCACAGCTGCTGAAGTAGTACACTTGCTTGGTCCAGCCTTTGGACCCTTGAAAACTTTCGCGGACTTGCTTTGTACCCCTTCCACCATCACGTCAACCGGCTCCTCTTTTACTTGCGTTACCTGGAAATAGAAAGTAAAATGTTGCTTATGGGATTTGACATAGGAAATTCCTAGCCTGCAAAGGGAAACTGAAAAACTTGTGCATAGGATTTTAAGAAGAATTAATTCTTGATTACAACTATTTGAGCCAGGGGTGCACATTTAGATTTCACTCACTCATCACTCACGAGTGAAAATTAATTTTTTTATTGACCCCTCCACTCATGGTCACTCATTTTGACCTCGAGAAACTCACTCACTCTCTCACTCAATTTTCGATCTGAAATTCTACTCCCTCACAAATCACTCATGGTTGCACAACTTCACTCGCTCATTCCCCTCATTACAAATTTCAAAATATTAAAAGAGGTACAATCATGAAAACCCGCAAGTCAACTCCTCAAATTTTTTCGCCATAAATTGATTAATGAGAACTGAACGACCTATACAAACTGAAAAAACTAGCTAAATTTAGCTAGCTGATTAACAAATTGACTTCGTAACAGAATGTAAAACTAAGCGACCCAAGTTAATTACAGCAAGCGATCCTCCCTGCACAAAAGAATACTCTCAACGGTAGAAACGTTAAGTTTGGCTCGGTGCGAGCGAATGATCGCTCCTGAGATAGAAAAGAGGCGCTCAACGCTCCCACTTGTAGCTGGGAAAGCAAGATATCTCCGAGCTAGTCTTGACAAAACTGGATATTCTTTCGACTTCTTTTGCCAGAATTTCAAGGGATCACAAGCTTCTGGGAGCATCGGCTCTTCGAGATACTTCTCAATTTCGTCCGCAGAGCTTGATGCAACTGATCCCGCCAATTGTGAAGACGCACCGAACATATCTTCAAAAATATTGCCTTCAAATGAGTTTTCAGTTTCATTGTTGACTACGGTAGGTTCTTCGACTGGCATGGTCTCGTCATTCACAGCTGCTTCCAAAACATTTGTAGCCCTGCGGACTGAAAAGCGGTACTTCTCTAGACCATAAGGCTCTGTCAGTGGCACTACAACAAACATCAACTTTCACTCCATTGAAATTTCCAATTTAATTTTAATTTAAATTATTACTTTTAAATGGATTGAGTTTAATACGAGGGTCAAGCAGAGTCGCAAGAATAAACTCGTTGCGATCAAAGACGCGAAGTAGCTGCTTTTTTGGACCTCGACCTGCGTATTCGAATTGTTCATCCGAAGCGAATCTTTCAACAATTAGGACGCAGACTTGTCGTTGTAAATCCAGCCTTTCTTTTGACTTCACAGTGACTCTTGAAATTCCTACCGAAATAAAACAATTTTCATTTCGTACGTCATAAGTATGACAAATTTCCTTCTTTAACCTACCTTTGTACAAGCAGATAATTGTCCCCAAAACAAGGGAGGAAGTCACACCATCAGATTGTAGGCAATCAGTGGCATTTATAAAGGGCAGAAACAGAGCAGCCATCTCTTTTAAACTTTCAACTACTTCAGTGCCAAGTGAGTCTGGAACATTCCTCGCTCTTTGGGATTTGGCACGAACCAAGACGGAGTTGATTCCCTCAATAAATCCGTCCTGAATGAAACAAGTTGTACTTGATGAAACAAAACTGCAGCAATGTTGAAACGAATGAAAAAAGGCGAAGTTGGATTACCTTCAAAATTCTTTCTAATGCAAACACAGTAGAATTCCACCTGGTCGTGGCTGGCTTCACTAGAGATGCTCCGGTTTTTTTTATTAACTTGTGGGACCAGTATGGTGACTGATTGAAGAAACTTACAAGGCGCGAGATGAGGTCAACCAGTTTCTTAGCACTTGAATTCCGCAGAATACACTCCTTGAGCACCAAATTAAGCCCGTGAGCTGTACAACCAAGTCGTTGTAGATTTGTTTCTTTCCATTGTGCTAGTTCTTCTAAAAGTTCCTCCTCTTGCTCAGTACTATCGTGGCCGGTTTCAACTATGGACTCAGTATCATCAACTTCCATGTCATCATGGTCTGATTCACTGTCAGTCGAGTCGGAAATCCAGTCTTCGTCATCCCATGAATGATCCGAATCATTTTGGAATTCATTTAAGTTGAAAGCTTTCACGTTTTCGCTCGCATTGTCAGCCATCACAACTCCAACCTGCCATATTAGAACCAAGAATTAACGCCCCGTCAATATTGACTTGTGCTAAACAATCATTGCAAAATGAGTCGAACCTGGAGCGGACGAATACCTACTGAGTCCAAAAACTTCTTGACGAAGAGTCTCATGTTGTGGCCAGTCTTGGTATACTCAAAATGCTTGAATCCGATAGTCTCATGTTTTAAATTCCAAGCAGGATCAATATAATGCACTCGAATACCCAAGACGGATTTAGCTGCCCTAGAAGTCCACAGGTCCAAGCTCATGTGAAGGCTTGAGTTTGAAATAGACTGCAGGTTTCTTTGTGACTGCTTTTGAATCTACAATAAAAATTAGACATTGTGATATCCATTGCAATATTTAGCAGGCATTTGAAAACCAAAAATGTCTTAAATCATTCAACCTTTTTTGCATTGTGGCAAATCTTTCGTGTCACAGTTGTACGGGTTGGAATTTGAAGCATCCTGTCTCGATTCTTAATGAGGTTCACAAAAGCAGGCTTTGAGGACACATTCAAAGGCGCCCCATCAATGCAAATGAAATCCAGAAGATCCTTTTCAAAGGCTACTTGTCGTGCGTCATTCTTTTTATAGCCCCCTTTACTTGATTGTTTCTTGAATTTGACCTTGATATGACTCACGATGGACTCAGTAATAGCATTGGCTTTCGATTTCACGTTAATGTTGTGGGCAGAGCGCTGTATGAATTCAAAATCATTTGAATATTTTAGTCTTCATTTAATCTTTCATTTGACGTTTAAATTTAGCTTAAGCTTACCAAATGCCTCTCAAAATTAAACCAACCACTCGTGGGATTAAATTTGAGTATGGTGGGGCCACCGCTGACTTTGCTGTAACAACCTTCAACAGTGCACTTCAACATGTAGTTTTGTTCATCTTCAATCTTCCAGAACGGCCTGAGATTACTACGAATTTCCAGTCTTTTTACCAATCCGGAGCTTCCAGGCTTTGCCATTTGTACTCAGAAAGTTGAATCCCAGTAACCAATAATCAAGCTAAACTGAACTGCAATATTAGCTTTATAAGTTGCCTTTTACAGAGTGAAATCTCTGCCCTATAAATTTAAATGCGCAATCTAAAACCCTTTTTCAATATAATGAGTCTTAAGCTAGATAATTAGGTAACACTAGAGCACTGGCACAAACTAGGAGTGCCTTGTGACTACCAGACAGTTTGGCCAGAATAAAATTCAAGTTTAGCTAATGGCAAATGTTCGGAATTGCACCCAAAAATGACGAAGAACACGCAGTTTGTCGTTGCTGAGAATGGAAAACGTATAGAAATCGTGTATCGTGCACAAGTAAACGATCATGTTGTTAAGTCAAGTTTTGGCCACTTGCATGCCGATTGTGATGGCCGTTAGATGTCATATATGACATCTTTGGCGAATGGAAATCGCAGTTCACCCCTCCTTCATTGCTCACAAAACTTAGTCTTTTTACTCGCTCATTACTCACTCATTTTTTTATGAATTATGGTGACCCCTCATTCCCCTCAATTCATTTTTTTCTTATTTCACTCACTCATTCCACTCATTGCTCAAAAAATCTTCTACTCCCCTCCTACTCAGCCCCTCAAAGAGCCATGAGTGAGTGAGGGTGTGCACCCCTGATTTGAGCACCTTGTCTTTGTTCTTCTGAACAACCCGCTTTTGATCAGCCGGTGCTGTCTTGTCTTTCTTTGACACACAGCTACTAGTTTTCGACTTGCTCTCAGTTCCTTGGAATAACAAGTAGTGAAATTCAGCATTTAAACTAATCACCCCAATACATAAATTACAATGAAAATCTGTCTTGACAGGCTTACTATTCATTTTGATCCGTCGCTTTCAAGTATGCCTGGGGGCAAATGATCAAAATTTAGTTAGAAATTCATTCAAAATTTTATTAATGTACTACAGGACATAGAATTCAATTGAACATCATTGGGAAGATGTTTGGTTCTGAGCTTAAGAATTAAAATGGAGTTTGTCTCATGGGATTTAACACGGGATACTTTGAAGGCACAATGTGCTCTGAAGATTTCGTTTTTATTTTTAGCTTGAAAATAAACAGATTTTTCTTACGCGATTGACCTTGGATAGATTCAAGTAGGCCAGTCATGAACGGGTCCAAAGGTTGCGATGGGATTTTGGGTTTTTCTATTGGAATAAACCTTCTAAAAACTTTGTACTATGAATTTTGAAGTCCGTACGGATTTTTTTAACAAAAAATTGAAGTTCAATTTGAGTTTGAATTGCAACTTGGACGTGATGGACTTGAGTCTGCCTGACTTGAAAGAAGTGCCTTTGAAGGGCTCATGTGACACTCTCCTGTCACTTTCAGCATTATTTTCAGATAAGCTCATTATCATCCTATGAATTCAAATGAGACTTCTCAAATGCTACTGCTGTTCATGCTTGAGCTGAATACAAGAGTAAATGAAGGACAAGTAAGGCCTTACTTGCATTTTATGGATTTTTCGAATTCAAACAATCCGAGCAAATTCATGAATGTCCAGAAATGTTGCTTTTGAGAGGAATGATTACTTCCAAATTTACAGCCGAGCCAGTGGCTGGAACTACCGAGAGAGCGACAGACTTACCTGGCAGTGACTTCAGGAAAACTTTAAGCCCGTTATGTTGCACATAGGATTCCATCATGAATATTGACTCGTGCCACGCAGCAACCAAACCGAATGTGGCTGCCTTTCGGAATGGGGCCTGCTGAAAGGGACTATAATTATTGTCCTTGATTTTTGCTCCTCTACTGTACTGTGATCAGAGTGAATTTCATAGAGAAAACTTACAGAATGGAGCTAATTTAATTATGCTCGATTCACTAAGAACTTCACCTCAAATTGAAATCTAGAATGTCAGCCAAGGAAGATTTGCATCCAAGGACTGTAACTATCACCGATAGGACCGCCTGCACAATGAACTTGCCAAGGTGAGCGGTAATCTGTCAATCCCAATGGCAATAGCATATGTGTGGTGCGATAAGAATTATTTATTAAATGCGAGCACCTTAAGTGTCATTCGTCAATGATAAGCCAAATTTTTGGTGTCCATGCTGACGTAAAACAGGAAGATATTGTGACGTGTGACGCTGCCTACAAAGTGCACATGACATTGAGCAACCCAATTGTTAGCAAAACTCACCACACTGCACCGTGCATTGCCTTAACTAGTCTTGTCTATGCGTACGTACTGTTTAGACGTTTGTCTACTACACTGGACGGACACAGTAATATTTCTTTCAGTAAGCCATAAGCCTACGTTCATTCATGAGTCATACACAGTCCAGTACGGTTAGTATGTGCTTTCTTTGAGACTTCCTTATGGGTAGCAAATTTTGGGACCCAGACCCGACTGGGTCTGACCCGGGTGGGTCTCAATTTGGTTCAAGACCCAGACCCAAAGAAAGACCCGTTAAATGGGTCCCAAATTCTAAGACCCATACGGGACCCGGGTCCCGTATGGAATATGACCGATCGTTGTTTTCCCTGCTCCAGATCTCTCAGTAAGGATGATCAAATTATTGTAGTTGTGATCAAATATTAAAAACGGGCAGACAGCGGGCGCCCTCTGCCTGCCTGTTTTGCATACTTCGGCGGGCATCTCTCACGGGGCACTACTCTGTCACAAACTGGCCAATTCTGTTGCTGTTGTGGTAAGGACGAAAGTGACTAGCAACATATGGCCTTCAATCTTCATAATAATTTAAATTATAGAGTATTTTTTCCGTGGATAAGAATTTTGTGTTAAACTTGGCTTAAAACTCGTGAAGCAAGTAGCAAGATTAAATGTTACAATGCAGATTTATTTTTTAATGTCTCCAAACAGCTGAGGCAGTTTTTGTGCAGATTTAAAACAGAAGCATTCAATATTACATTTCCTAGATTTATTGCACATGTTTTAGCTTTTTAAGCATTTGCAAGAAATTTCAAATATTGAATTTAATAAGAGGTAGCAAGCTCAAGTGTAAATCGAGTTGAGGCCGTGGGAGCTTTTAGTTACTACGGTGCCTGCTTGTACCAAGACATCAGGGCCCTCTTGCAGTCATTTGCTACGCTACCATTTACAACGGTCTTAGGTGAACGCACTTTTTCCGTTCTACGCTTGCTCAGTACGTAATTGAGATCTACAATGCAATGTCAGAGGACAAGCTCAATGGCTTGGCTTTACCATAAATTTACAAGAGTCATCATACTGAATTTAATGCCATTGTTGATTTATTTGCGAAAATGAAACCTCGTAAACTTGAACTAAATAAATGAACTGTATCTAATAAATCTACATTTAAACCAGAATCTAAAAAAATTCAGTTTCTAAAGCCACCCCCTTTTAGTGGGCCAAAATACGCCACTGATGCCTTCAGATGCCGGAACACGTGTGAAGTATAATTTCGGATAGCTCCCATTGATATTCATTTTTAAGGCATCCACGAGGATTTGGCCTCGGTCGACATCCTCTTCGTTTCAAAAAACATCTTTGAGTGAATTTGAAAATTGAGGTGACTAACTTATTTTTTTTTGTATAATTCGAGTATTGATAAAACCCAGAAGCTTTCATCATTCTTTAACTTTAAAATTATTGAAGTAAGCTAAGCCGTGATTGTTTGTAAACTTCGCTCGGCAGACCTCACATGAGCAAATTTTGTGGCAATCAAAGCTGTGTAACAAGTTTCTCAATGGGTTTGATTAGCTACAGTGTGCTTTGCAACAGATGCAGATGTAGGAAATCTTCACGGACTCCCACCTTTAGCAACTAATCATAATTTACTAGCATGTCAACTTTGATCGTGACCACGATGTCTGCAATCAAGCTTTTCTTATAGGACTTACCAGTAGAAATTTTTAGTAACCGAAACGCTAGAAAAGATTGAATTTACAAACATGAATAAGAAAGCCGGTGGTTCAGTACGCACAAATTAACACAAGGTGAGTTTTCACAAGGATTTTGACGGGAGGGCACCTTGTTCCTACCATACAAAACAATGTGATTAACATAACCAGCTGTGTTTGCAATGGTAGAAACTGTTCGGTTACCCGTGACAGAGTAGACACCGGTTGGGTCGTAACCACTAAAGTACAGCGTGTCTCCATCAACTGCTATATCAAGTAGTTTCATTGAAGCATTAAACAGTATATTCCGACTATACCCATCGTGTCCGATACTGTTGTTACCGAAGTGTGTCCAATAAAGTTTTTCTTCAAACTCGTGTACGAAAAGACCCATAAGATGTTCCGATATAACAATGAATGAGTTCGTTCCGTCCATATTGGCTCGAATTACACCTTCCTCGTTGTCTGCGCTGGACCAGAACATTAACCTAAGAAAGATCCAAATTAAACTAGTTCATTTGATTGGAGCATCAGTAAAACTTTTAAAGTTAAATTCTCACCCTTCTAAAGGAAAGAGGGCAATGTCATAAACAAATCTTAAACCTACACTGTTGACCCCCGAAACGACAGTTGCACATTTCTTGCCCATACTGTCACAAACTTGGATGCTCGTTTTTGGAAATCTTACTCCGTAGTAGAAATTACCGGTAATCTGGTCCACAGCTAATCCGAAAAGGTATGATGTGTCATCTGCATTTGAGCAAAAGAGACAAAGTTAGTCAACAAATTCGCGATAAGTCAGTGCTTTTTATAATTACCTCCAATAATTAGCTCCGCCGAGCTGCCATCCAGATTCGCAATCTTGATTCCAACACCATCCTCGATACAGTAGATTTTGCGGCTTTGCCAATTGAATGCAACACCCGTCGTATGCGTACTGCTAATTTTTCGTTGTTCCAGCGAAGCGAGAGGGATGATTATAACGCCTTCGCCCGTACCAGCAATGATTCCTTCTATAGTGCCCTGAGAGACTGTCAAGTTCTGTCTCTCATCAGGTAAGGTCTCCCCGCCGTCACCACCAGCTGTCTTATTTGTCTCTAAGTCAGGCAAACCAGTAGCTTCAATCCTCTCTGTGGTCCAAAACCTCCAAGAGAAAGCAGCAGATGCTGAAGAACTGGGCAGGACGACGATGAGGGTCTTGCCAAGAAACTCGAATGAAGACCCGACTTGCGTCGAGTTTAACCTTCTATATTAAATTAATAAAAAGAAGTGAAAATAAAACTATCATGAATAAATGCACACTGAAATAAGTGGCACTTACTTTGTCATTTTACTCGTAATGCAAGATGCGAGTTGATCCCCGGAGTACAAGTTGAGATGAGCATCCTCACTAAGACCATTCAATGTGAACCGGATATTAGTTTCGTTACGTAACTGGATGATCCAAAAGTATGGCAAGCTCAAAGTGTCAGCATCGTCTTGTTTTAGATCATTGAAAAATTTCAATTTTCCGACGTTACTCTCGAACAGCCCGCCGCAAGTACCGCTTGGAACTGTAAAAGACAGACATCAATCAGGACGTTTTCTAGATTATTCAAAATGCAATCCGTGCTCACCTGGAGCTCCTGCCGGCTTCGGAGTTCGTGGTTGTCCTGCAGCCTTGTCAGGAACCGTCAATTCTGGCTCATATCTTCGTCCAGATTCATCTCGTGTTACATTCTCAAGTCTGATATAAAGAATGAAAATCAAGGTGCAGACAATAGCAGTACAAGCTATTATTAGTGTTTGCTTGCGCCAACTTATGGGACGCCTCCAAAGGAGGTTCGGAGGCAAAGGTTCAGTCTTCATGTCAAACTGAATGGCTGCGTTCAAAACAGACACTGGAAGCTGGATAAAATGTTCGTCTGCTCCGACAGAGCATTTGAGCTCGTCGATCTAAACATTTACACGACCAACACAAATACTAGTCGCATTTTAATCTGGAAGTGAAGAATGTTTGCATAGCTCGTGATAAAGAAAAGCAAACGTTGTAGAGCCCTTAAATTGAAGGCAAAATTGTCCTACTAAGCTGCTTAGTTTCACTTGAGGACAGCACAAAAGAGCAGGACATGAATAGAAAACAAGCTGCTTTTCAAGCAGGTCACAAGATATCGAATGTTTGTTTGATTTGGAAAGAAAAGGCTGAGGTTTGTAGACTGACTCATTCAGGAATAGTTCTGGGTATCGAATGTTGTATGATAATCATTTGTCAGGAAGTGCCGTACTTATTTTGCCTTCTGTAGAGTCAAATTATTTATCAACGCTGCGATTGTTTTAAAGAGAATTTTTTTGTATTCTGAAGGTTGCCTGAAGAGTTCATGTTTAATCTGAAATTGAAAATTCTAAAATCTTAACAAATAATGCAACACAGAAATGGAGTTGTGAGATACAGTAAAGCACACACTGGCTACAAATCAACTCTGTTACCACGATATTTTGCTGGTGAATTTATTCAGTTGAACTGTGAGTTGGCTCTACCTGCTCCAGCTCCGGCATAAGAAGAATACCACCTGGGATCCACTATGCACGCAGATAAATCTGAATTGTTTGGGTGCAAGCTTGTCATGTGATCAAAGTATACAAGAAAAAATAATTGTATGAATGACAATGACTCATGTGTTATTGATGGCTTCGCTATCGCAAGGGAACTAAGTCACTCAAGTTTCCACTTTGGATGCATGCCCAATAGGGACGTCTGATGACTACGATAAGGTTATAGAAAGCACATACTGACAGTACTGGAGATGACTAATTAATGAGCAAACGTGGGCTCAATGGAATCTTTTATTAACCCACCCTGTTACATGAAAAGTGGCTTCAATTAATTCAAAACTCAATCAAATATCTGAGTTTTTGGCGTTAAATTTTGTGTTTTTATTGCGTAAGTATGTAATTATTCTGAAATAAATCACTGAAAGTTGTTGGGAAAATGCAATCTAAGGAAGGCTTAATTTTTATGAATAGCTAGTGGTAAAAATACCCAGAATTCTCGAATGAGGCCATGCTCCAGCTTGGTTGGTCGGCCAAAATTCTCTGGCTCTATTTTTGGTCATTTGATAGAGATGGGCCCAAGCCTGCAATGCATTCAATACGAGACCCACGTTAATTCCCATTAGAAAAATTGCATTTCGGTTGAACAGTATTATATTGGCGGCGACTAAAACTGTCCCACGTTCACCTCCAACTGTGTCATTATTCAATGTTGTAGTCAAACTTACCCAATTCATCTGCCCATTTATCGCCATTACATCCGCCAATCATCTTCAAAATTTTGCTCATAACGGGCTGGACTATTTGCACCCAATAGAATTCTTCATCAAATTTAAGCCCAGTAATAATCTCACTGGAATGGTACAGTTGACCATTCATGCCAACGAGGTAGGGAATTTGGTCACCTTTTCTAAACTTTTCCGGTAGCTTCCTATACTTGTTCATGCGCAAAGCCACGCGGACATGATCCTCACGCTCTTCTTGCGCAACCTTCTCGTACTCCTTAGGGTCCTTTGCCAAGTTTTTGGTGAGTAAAAGTTTCTCCAACTCTACAGTCCCGTCTCGTAACTTGGCAACCTCCTTCTGCAGAATGTTGCCAACTTTGCGGCGTACATCCGAATGGGATTGGTCGCACATTATTTCGCGAAAACACGCATGTGCCATGTCAGCCACAAATGGAACGACATCTTTCGTGTATTTAGGCAGACTCAACCACTTTTTGGTGCCCGTCATGTTGAAAAGAGAAAAGCAGTCAATGGCGCTGCTGTCAGAGGAGACTTGAAGGAGTGGGTGGGTCTTTGAGATTTCATCAACGACCTTCCGGTTTATCTTGACTACTGTGGAGTAGTCTTGAGATTGCGTGTTCACCACCACCCAATCTTCAAATCCCAGAATCAACTCCAAGCCTAATGCTCCCAAAGTTCCTCCCAGTTTTAAGATCACAGCGTGAGATTTTGCTGAAATATTTAAAATATTCATGAGAAATTGAGGAAAAACTTCAAGGACAAATAATCAGACAAGATTTATGAACCTTTATCAAGATCCATAGAGTCATTGAGCGGGAAACGTTTAAACATGGCATCCAAAACCCAAGTCGACGCCTTTAGCTCAACGTATTTCTGCTGCATCTCAACTTTCGTCAAGTTATTCGACATCATGATACGCTTCACACCTTCCCAACACTGCACAAGTTTTCGAGCCTCATCGCGCATGGTGCACCTGGGCTCTTGTCCATTACCGTCATTTTCCTCCCCAACCATCAATTCCTGCAAAAGTGCGGACCGTTGGATGGATTCCCGCTCAAAAGCCAACCGAAGAACAAAGTTTTCACAAAATTCTCCTTCAGATGTGAGTGCATTCTGCGCGCCGCGCTCATGCCACCAACTGTCGTCCATGTAATCGTCATCTGCCGTCATATCGCCACTTGGAATGTCCGGTTCCGTGCAACTTCTGGCATCAAAAACGTCAAGGAAGCTCCAGGAGGACCATGCCTCTGCCGCACCGAAAATAGACTCGTAGAGACTGGCGCGTACAATTCTATTGATTTGGAAAGCAAGCGGTATTGTTTCCAGCTCGTTTATCGTGTTGATGTCACGGACACATCCGTACAGGCCGCTCTTGACCAAAGCAGAGAAACCTTGCGCCGATTGGGGCAGTATTCTCTCATGCTCATATCCAATTATGTCGTTAGGGGCATGTTCTTGAGATGGCATTCTCAGGCTCAACGAGTATCTAAATGGGCTGAAAAGACAGGCATGGTAGCCATCGTAGATTGATGACATTTCCAAAATAAATCGGCCTGGAAAGCGCATGTATATGTCCGGCACTTCTTGAAAGTCAACGTCCTAGCGACATGTAAAAATTAATAAAGTTCACACTCGGTAAATTTCCTATGCTGCTTTCCATAAAATTAAGGTGAAAATTCGTGCCTCGTCGGGTTCCCGCGCTATCTCGAGACTCAGACGCCCAATCCAGGACCAATTGTTCATCTTCAAACCCCAAGTGCGACGCAGTAGAGCATCGAAACCGTATTTGTTAACTACAAAAACATCCGCGTCAAGATCCTTAAACTTTGCAACCAGACGCTCAATCAATTTTTTCTCCGACTCCATCTCGAGAATACGTGCGTTTCTGGCAAGGTCATCGGCCAATCTCCAGTTTTGTTCAGGTGGTTTGGCTAACAGGCCAAAGTAATCTTGAAAGATTTCATTCGGGGCTAGAGGCGACTCCATATGGAAATTCCGATTAATTGCGATGCCAGCAAATACAATTCTCCTCTCATTCAAGGATCTATCATAGGTAGATTGTAAATTTATGGACGCAAGAATGATATCGGGTATGGGAAACGTTGAGTTATTCGGATTAATCTCCAAAGACGAACCGTCACATGTAAACTGCATAAATAAACCAACAAAAAAATTACTCGAATTACCAAACATTGTTGTACAAGCTATAAATAGTGTTTTGAGTTACTAACCTCAAATTTACAACGAGACAGCTGCCGGTCTGGTTTCACTTGCTGCTAACAGACAGTTCTTAGCCACGAAGGCCCCTTGAGTTTCTTGTCAATAAGAAAAGCTGCCTCGAGGGACTGGTTGGTCTTAAAAGCATGTGAGAAGGTTTTGCCTTTCAGGTTGTCAGGCCACCCCCGCAATGTGTCCTAGAATTTTTGTTTGAAGTTTCATCGTTCTCCATGAAAATAAATCCAACAATTTGGATTTCTGGAACATACCGAATAGGAAATTTCCACGTATTCTGCCTCCTGATCCTGAGGGACCACCTGGATATTAAAGCCATATTTCGT
>JAQIWI010001262.1:0-17782 GCA_034698825.1 Deuterosminthurus bicinctus | reverse complement strand
GTCCAGTCCCAGGCTACATCTAAAGTCAAACTGTGAGTTCAATTTTATTTTTTGTCCTGCCATGAGCTGTTAGTGTGCGTGTGTATGTTGTGCGTGTATGGTGTGAGATGGATACTTTGTCTTCCACTTCATCTCTCCAGCTTCTTCTTCCTTCAGATTTCCTGTCCCTCCTTTCCCTTTCTCCTCTCACAGAGATCCAGACACCGTACCTACTCTACTATTTACTTTGTTCTACCTCGCCTCAGTCAGGCTGTGTGTATGTGAAAAAAAAATCTTCTTTGTTAGCTGTAGAGTGGAAGGAATGAAGAAGCTCTCTTCACTCTTACCTCGCGTATGCCTCTCACTTGATAATCGCTATGTATTCCTGCACGAAGGAAGAAGCTGAGTCTCCAGTGAAGCCTGTCATTTCTTCTCGTTATTTCCCAGCGCTAAAAATTCCCTGTGTACCTGTACACCTCCCCCCTATACCTTGGACATAGGGACTAGATTTACTTACTAACTAAAGTTGAGATGAGCACGTGAGATGCCTGTCCGCTCCGTCATGCATTGCATTCCCATCTTAGCTCTCACTCACATTCAAACATTCCGGCAATCAATTGGTAATGCTAAGTGAATCCCTGAGCTGAACGGGCAAGCTGCTTTGTTGTGTGTGTTAAGTATGTACAATTCTCATGTCATTGGATCATCACATACATATGAATGCTCAGGAACAACTTTTGCTGCTGACCACATTATAAGGTAAGAGGGTTAGGGTTACCAGTGTATCATGCACATTACGTTATCCCTCCAGGCTCTCTGCATGTGTCTGTGTGATCATTAACGCATTTTATCACGCATTCACATCTTATATCCAGTTAGGGAGAACTCTTTACTATTGTCACAATTTCATCTTGAAGGTTTGTAATGTCTGTTAGAAGAACTAAAATAAGGTTGAGTTTGCTTGTGTGAGTACTCGGTAATAGATGAACATTTGTTAATGTGAACAGGCGAGCTCGTCTTAAGGTGAATATTATTGTGAGTCCATGAGCCCAAGTGTAGTAGTAATGTGGGCAGAAAATGGGATTTTGACGACGGCTTTGCTTATGTGACAAGTTTTGCCCGAGACTCATAATAATGAAGTCATTAATCATACTCAAGTCCTTGCATGTGAACTCATCCATTAATTTGACTCGTTTATTTCCGTTTTTAATCCCTTTTTCTAATGAATTCCATTGAGTTAAGTCGTCTTATTTGCGCCACATTTCCCTTTGGGTTTCCATCTCTGCAAGTGTCCAAGAAAACATTTCAAGGAGCTTGATGAGCCGGGCATTACTGCCTTGAGAGGGGGAGGGTGTGTGAGGGGATGGAAGCTAGAGGCCGATTTCTGGTCTTGGATTACAATTATTATTGCTGTCGAGGGTAATCTAAAAAGAAGGAACTATGTGTACTATGACCATGTGTGTGTGTTTACGTGAAAGACGAAAAAGAGATAATTTGGACGCTTCACTAATTCCCTCTGTTTTTCTTATGTGCATTGTCAGGGAGGATGGGTCTTTTGGGATCGTGGTGAGAGATAACCAACAACTATGGACTACACTCTGTCGTCTTGGTAAGTTTTCTAATTAATCCTTGTATGTTCCCCTGTAGAGTGGAACTGTGGGGTTGGATGTGATGAGGTTGGAAGGATGTGTGATATTCATCGTACAGGTCAAAAGTCAGTATGTCACATGTGGTAGATGCTTTGGAGCGCAGTGGAAGTCACATTCAGTTATATACTCCATCCAGCCCAGCCCCTGCAATTCTCGCCTTCTCGCCGCGTCCTCACGTTGCTTTCACCTTCAATGTTCACAAGTCTGTAGTACTTGTTGGGAATTGAGAAGCAGAGTGGGTATAGTGCTGTTCTGAATGTGCGATGCTTCTGTACAGCGCGACGATGAAATGCTCCAAGCATATTCTCACCGACTTAAGATTTGAGACGATCGTGTGAGACTTGGAAGTTTCCAGCGTCATGAATGTCGTCAGAAGCACTTGTTATTCTCACTACTTAACAAGTTGACTGGGAACGGAGTTGGAGGGAGAGAGATTTTGTGAAGGCTTAGGTAATTATGGTGTGGAGGAAGGCTGACTGAGCCTTTTGAAGACGGCAGCTGCATCCACATGGCTACCGGAATGCATTGAGGAGGAGCATGTATATATGCAAAACTTATTGCCCTTTTCAAGTACGGCAGAGCCGGCAAAGTTAGTTGTGTGGAAATACAGTGGAGAGAGGATATTTCGTTGGACATTCTAATGCCTTTCGTGACTGTGGAGCTGAGAGAGAAAATGTCTAACCATGACTGTTGCTGCAGCTTCGTTAATAAACAAGAGTCTGGTTGAGATTTCTTCTTGCTTTGGAAAAAGAGCATGTCGGGCTGGTTAAAGAGTTTAAATAATTCCTTTGCTCCTCGTTTTTCTCTCTCTCTCTCCCTCACTCTGTAGGTTCTCTGTTCTGAAGGTTACCACGGTGTATGGTACTGCTTTTTAACGCCGGAAGGATAGTGTTTCCTCCAGCCTACTGCGTGTGTAGTATGTTTGTTGGTAACTTTGAAGTTGTGCGGCTGAGGGTTTTATGTTCCTGTGTTTTATGAATGTATGTGTGTGTGTGTGTGCGTTTCTGTTTTGTAATATTATTATGAAGAGTCTATTCTTCTTATGCAGACTGACAACATTGTTGGAAGTTTAGAGGAGTTTTTGTTTTAGGAATCAAATTGATTGAAGCCAAGTAGAAATTGTTTGGAGTCATCATGATGGTGCTCACGCAAGGGAGAGTACTGCAGTAAGCGTGTGTATTGTGCATGTGTATATGTTGGAACAAGAGAGAGGACAAAGGATGTTGTAGGGACACATTGGAGGCTCATCAGCATCTGCTGTTTTTATCCAGCCCGCATCCCACACTCTGCACTCATCATCAATAACGTAATGCTTGGTTGATTGTGTGTAATTTTTCACATTTTTTTTATCCATATTCCCCAACCACAACGTTAACAATGCAATGTCCAAATTTTTCTTTTAGTTCTTGCTGTCCATGCGCGTGTGTGTGTATTATCAAATAACATTTGGTGCATTTATTTTCGCTGTAATTATGTAATGTCTTTTTCCACTGGGATTTAGAGTTAAAAAAATGAACACTGGGGTGACACGCATGTTTACAGGAGCGGTCAATGGACGACGGCGTTCGGTAGCGCGTGAAAGATGAAATCTTCCAGGACTTACTTTAGAGCTGCTGCTGTGTGCCTTGCCTTTGGATTTGCATGGCTTTAGGAATTACAATTCACTTTAGGGCACATATGCGGATGTCATAATAAGTTGTACAGTGGCAAAGGGCCTCGTGTGGGTTGAGCGTAAAAAAAAATCCTGAACAGTTTTAGTAGCCAGGGCTCAGCAACACTATAGGGTCCGTCCCTATATACGTGTACCTTAAAGAGGGTGACAGTCGGTCGGTGTGAATAAGGGTAAAAGGCATAAAATAAAAAGGAAGCTCGTTTTGTACGCATGCTGGATAAGCTCATGTCGCAAATCCGTCCTGACTTTGTTTAGGTGCGAGGAGATGTGTAATTTATGAGTGGTATAAAATTGGTTGATGCTGACGCTGACTTTAATAGCGTCAGACGGATGATGATTAGCGTGAAGGGAGTTTTTTTTCTGTGTCAATATGAGCTAAAGGTAGCGTCGTATTCTGTCACATTCAGCCGAATGATCCTGAAGGGAAATTTAAATGAATTTTGTGGAAGTTGGAACTGTGGTGTGTGTGTGTAAGTGTGTGTGAGAGAGAGAGAGTGTGTGTGTGAGAAGAAGTCAGATGTTGGGAGGGTTGAGAAGATTAGTACACAGGATCTCTCTTGCAACGTGATGAAGAGACAGGCAAACGCGGATGGATAGAAGAGTGCTTGTCTGTGTTTCGTGAATGGATCATGAGATAATTGAGGAGATACGACGGTGGCGGTTCTTGTGTAGGTCCCAGAAATTTTGTACACGGGAGGTTGAGTTAAGAGAGAGAGTGAGAATTA
Source organism: Deuterosminthurus bicinctus (assembly GCA_034698825.1). NCBI lineage: Eukaryota > Metazoa > Arthropoda > Collembola > Symphypleona > Bourletiellidae > Deuterosminthurus > Deuterosminthurus bicinctus. Next base: position 13,757 of record JAQIWI010001262.1, on the reverse strand, counting down.
GTTAGAGAGAAAAAATGCTTAGAAATTGATCCAAAATTATTGAAGGGATGGAGAGAGAGGAAGAAGCTTGTAAGTTTGTATTCTTGCTCCAGGTAAAATCTTGATGAGTGTTGGGTAGAGGGAGAGAGAGATCTTTTTGCTGACTCTGAGAAAGGTGATGACCCCGTTGCTCCAACACCCCGCAATTAACATTTTGACTGGAAGAAAAAACTAGACCCTATTGTGTGTGTTTTTAATAGCGTCAACACTGTGAGCTCACTCCCTTGTTAGAACTGCTTTTTAAAATGCTCATTAGAATGTTGGCTTGAGTTGGATGTTGAACACGCATAGACATTGTTTGTAGCTTTGACTTTGACTGTTGTAGGAATGAAAGTGTTTCCGTGGTTTTCCAACCTAATTTTCAAGGCTCTCCAGTGGTCAGTAAGGCAGAATATCACTTTGACGTGTTCATTGGCCTGTACATGTATAGCGGTTGGTGTCAAGTCTACCAACTTGAAATTCAATTCAGTTGGTACGTATCAATGTACTGCATGGTCCAGAATGCTTTTAGTAGCTACAATTCTATAGTGATTATCTGATGTTGTTGTTCCTAGCAGGAACGTTCTACTTTAAAGAGATCCTTTGTATGCACCAAGTTTTACAAGAGGTATGAGATGAGAGGCGAAGCCAGCAAGATGATTTTCTATGACAAGATCAAGTCAAGAATGGTTGAAGAAAATGTGAGAGATGATAAGTTATAAAAGACTTGTCATGCTGAATGTGTGAGATTTGTACTGTCTTTGTAAATATCTTAAGCTGACTCACACGCCTCTCTCCTTCGTATGCTCCTTGAACAAGTTCCTGTTATGTCTTTCAGTTTCATCCGAACCTTTCCCAAAGACTTGTGGGGACGTAGCCGAATGCTTTTGTGCATGTTTAATGGGGGGAATTCTTCTGAGAGCTCTTCATGTGTAGCGGCGGTCTTTGCTAAAAGCCTTACGTTACAGTTAAATGTCTGAGAGTGTCTGTCTATAGTTTTATATGCCTGTGGATATGGGTTTGGTCTGTCTGGCTCACAGCTATATAGGTGAGCTGGAGAAATTATCACGATTTTGGAGCAGGTAGGATATTTAAGGTTTTGACTTATTTAAATCTGTCAGGGGGAAGAAGGTGTAATTTTCCTAGGTTGGTTGGTTGGTTGTGGGCAAGTGGATTTGAGTAGGGTGAAGGTAGAAAGACAGAGAGAGAGAAAGGATGAGTGTGGTTAATGTTTGACTTTGTGGTTTTTGAAAGTCTTTGCCTGGAGGATTGCTCAGGCTAGTGCTCATTGTTGATTTGCCTCCTTCACTCCTCTCATCCTGGATCTTCATAATAATGAAAGTCTTCCCATGGCTTTATCTTTTTCTCTGCTCAAGAGCGAGCAGAGGATTTAGAGCTCTATTGTTCTTACAGCTTTTTCATAATCGTAATTTTATTTTAAAGTTTCTGCGTTATTATTAAGCATGAGGGTGGACGCTGAGGAGGACGAAATGGTTTAAATTCTCCTTTGTTCACTCACTCCTCCTCCATTGACTTTTGCTTGTCACATTTAAGAAGGGAGGCTAATGGATAAGGTAGACCGGTGTTTGTCTGGGTGATGATGACGACAATGCTGATGACGAGTGAAGATGATTGCTCCTGTCTACTTGTGTTTTCGTCTTGGTGCATGGACTTGTTTCTCTTTCCACTGCTGCTGCCGCCGAGTTCGAAGAACTGATAATGATGATGATGGAAAAAGATTGGAATTCAGGCCAAAATTCCGTGTTGTTTTTTTTCGCATTCATTTGATTTTTGAAGCTACTGTGAGACCGAGTGAAATTGTTTGCTTGAAGCGCGCATCCAGCAACGTGCCCGAAGTATTTACAATAATTTGGCATGAATTTCTATGTGGTGAACATATGAGAGAACCGTGGGATTTGGCCCATTATTATGTGCGTGTGTATATTAGTATACAGGAAGGGACAAAAGAGGACAAGTCTTATTAACTGGAATTCTGCCTTGTGAATCTTGAAACATGCTGATTCTATCTCTGTTGATCATCATTAGTGTTATTGCTCAGCATTTGCCAGTGAGTGAGGATGGCAATATGGCACTTGTTTGCTGCATTGTAACGCACGCTCATCTCGTCGTATTTTGTAGTAATAATTCTTACAGTATATGAATTCTCTGCAGAGTTTAACGTGGAGAATGGCTGAATTTATTATGTTTTTGCCAGCATGTGGAGTAGATGGATGCCTTTTGTATGGATTGTGTTGTATGTGCGTGGTGCATACTTAAATGGCTGGTAAATCTCACATGATTCATGGAAGGAGTGTGTGAGTGTGTACAATGACCAGGCGCCCAAGTGCGTGTGCGTCTGCAGTTTTCACCAGCATCTCTCTCCCTCTCTCTCCCTTTGCATGTAATGTGACATTGGTACGTGAGATCATGTGTGACATTGTGAATTATCGCTGGAGTTGTAGTTAGTTGAGCCATAAGATTTGTTGTACAAGTTGTACATATCTGTGATACAAGTACTAGAGGGGCATGTGTGCTTACTTTTTGAGCTCTCCCAGTCGGCAGTCTGTCATAGTGTCCTCAAGGACGAGTTCATGATCGTAATGAATGACGACGCTTTTGAATGCATCTCTAATTTATCTAACTTGCATATTTTTGCGAGGTAAGCTATAAGAGTTCATTGAGTACAGAATAGAATGAGAACTGCAGGCAAAGCTCATCGAGCAAACTCATTAAAGTCAGCAGGTTGAATTAACTGCATACAGTCTTGTCTCATACATAATTTAAATGCTGGTGATCAGATGAAATTTGCAGTGAGCCTGCCTGATTTTTTCGGTAGTTGCTGTTGAAGAAGGCGAAAGACATTAAGAGGTTGACTGTCTTTGAGGTTTGAGTCATAATGATGACCGAAAGGCGTGTCGCTGTCACTCTGCTGTTATGTTAGTGACGCATCGGAAATGTCATTTTACTAACGATTGAATGTGGAATTCGTTTGAAAAATTGTACAAATAGCCCCTCACCCCAAACCAATTTGACTGTTTGAGTTGAGTGCATATATGCACGTGAAAAAATACAAAAATGTTTACAGTCGCTTGTCTCACAGCGAAAGTAAGCACGGGGAATGAGTCTGTTTTTTTACGCATGTGGACAGTTGAATGACCGTTGGGACTTGTGTACAAGAAGTAGTTGTAAGATCCCGTTCATTAATATTCCCAGTTGGATTTATTGACTGGTGAAATCGGTTTTGGCCATTTAAAGACGATAAGATATTGCCCTAGCTCTTCTCATGGTGATCACTTAAAAATGAACTTCTCAATCTTGATAGTCCTGACGGCTGTCGTCGCTTTTGGGCAAATGTGCATGCACAGCAGGTTGTTTGGGAAGCGGCCGGGCAGACGGAGAGGAGCTTTGCATGACTGTTGTTGTGTTGCTGCTTGGAGGTTTCGTGAGAAGGGGAGAACTTGAAGGGGATTGAAGTGGAGGGCAAAAGAGAGTGAGTGCAGTAGTCATGCACACGCTGGAGTGCTTAATTCCCGCGGATGGACAAGCAGCCGGTTGTTGTTGTACCGGCTGGAATTGAAATAGCGGATTTAGATGGAGCGTCATCACGAGTGGGTATTCATTTGGAAAACAATGGGAGGAGAGTTGTGCTTTAGTCTCTGTTTGATCATAAAGTTTTCTTTCCGCAACGGTTCAGCTTGTTCAGATTTGGCTCACGAAGGAGAAGAAGAAGAAGCAGGAGAGGATGATGATGAGGGGGTGATAATGCGGGCGACTGTGTGCCCTTTTGAAGTGGAACTGACTGTGAGTATTAGCGGAGACTGAGGATGATGTTGAATGCATTGCTCACTGTCTGTCTCTCTCTCTCTCCATTTGCCAACTTCCTCGGGACGGCTAGGATTAATGTGCTGTAAAACTTGAGTGGGTATGAAGTTTGCGTGGATATTTGTATGTAAAGGTTTGCCTCCGGCTGCTGCTACTGTGTGGATATAACGGAAAGAGAGATGAAGGTATTAGATTTCTGTTGTGAAAAGGACGTGGACTAGTATTGAGGGAAAAGGAATATAGAAAACGGCTGGGAAAGATGAGCAAGAGTTATTGGAAGGTTAAGCAGCAGAGGATCCACTGTTCTTACACAGCATTCGTGTGAACTACTATATAGTAAAAGAAAGGGGATATAAAAGGAGAAATGTGTGGCCGTGAGGAAAAGACTGGATCCGTTTTTTGGAGCAGTCGGCAGCATGTGTTTGTCAATGGGCGGAGGGATCGGGAGAGAGAGAGAGAGAAAAACTGCGGGTGAAGGGCAAAGTTCTTGTGACTGGAAGTGATGGGAATTGGGAGAGTTGGCTCCCTCAGCTTGTTTATTTTAGTTGAAACTATGGATGTTTGGTTGTAAAATTTTGATATTTTCTTGTGTTTTTGATACAGAGAAACTTGTGGGTGTGGCTGGTGTGGACTTGGAGACTGGAAAATACTCAGAGGACTCACGGGATGTTCAACTACGATCAAAATTATAAGCTTATTTAATTTCCAAGTGTATAGGTGATTGTTATTTTAACGAGTGCTTATTGTACACTCGTGATTGCCCCTTATCTTGCTGCTTTTTCTACACACAGCGTCTTTTTGTTTTAAGTTCTAGGGAGAGCAATAGTAAATTAACTTTGTTGTCGTCGTCGCTTTCGTCGTCGTTGTCGTCGTCGTCAAGATCCCGCGAGAACAGCTTTCATGTTCCATCCGGTGAGCAGAGTCGTGGGGAGTTCGTTAGAGTTTTTGCGTCACTTCTTCTTCTTCTGTACGTGGACTGGAGTTAGAAGGCTACATGGGGTCAGTTTTTTAAGCCGATGCCCCAGCAGTCTCTACAAGCCAAGTCCATTACAACTAATTTCTTTAGTAGTCCCATGAAGCCTTTAGAGACTCAGTCAGTTGGAAATGATCGTCATCGTTATCATCATCACCCTCATTTCATCAGCTGAACGACAGAAGGATTTGCAAGTAGTGACATGACCTCCAGAGGAGGATTTAATAATGGGCTTGTCCTTGGAGCAGGACATGGCTGCAGTGTAATGATAATTAGAATGTGTAGTGATGCTATAGTTCTACTCGAGTGTGTGAGCCTTTGTAAGGTCCCGAGACTAATGTTGATTTTGTACTGTCTAAACTAGCTCGTAATTTTCAGCCTAGAATTTCATAGCTACGCGTTTCACAGGGGAAAGCGGGTGACGAGCTGGAGACAGTTATTTAATTAAGTTTTCTACACGTCTCCTTTTAACTTGTGTCAGTTGAGAGAATACTGTCCGTAGGACTGTGACAGGGACATTAATGCTAGCAATACTTGGAAGATGAATGTTGAAAAATATTCACGGGGACGAGCCTGCGGATTTTAGACCTTATGTGTTGGGGTTCTATGTTAAAATAATGACAGTTGGCAAAGGAACGTACGCTTGCAAATTATACTTGCTTTTGAATAGGCTGCTATGACTGCGATGCATGTTACTTTTGTTTTTAGACCCGACTAGTCTCACTTCTAGTGTAATACATTAAAATATTCTACAGATTTATTAGCATGAATAAAGTCTTGTCAACTATACTTCTATACTAAAGTACTTTTCATTCCGTTTATTCTCGGCACTCGCTCAGGGATTTGACCATGGAAACTTGAGCAAGGGAAAATTAATACATTGAAGGTTAATTATAACTCCTATGTGTGTGAGTGTGTGTGCAATAATAATGTGAGAATTGAAAACTTGGTTACGAAGTTCTTGAGAGAGGGAGAGGCATCTGAAGGAAGGCTTTCAGGGAGTTGACGTTGTAGACCAAATTTGAGTTTAACTTGTGAGCATGTGAGAAAGTTTGAAGGGCTAAAGAGTTTCAAACTCCAAGTGTGATGATAGAGTAAGTGGATTTTGTTCCAGTTTTGGCTGTACTTGTCAATATTAGTCGGCTATTTGACACTGTCAAATGTGGCATTTGTAGTGAGATTAGTGGAATGAAAGAGGAGTGGAGAGACGTTTGAGGGCGTTCAGTCAGTTCCATTGATAATTTAGTCATATTTCCGTGGTGCTCTTTCAAGAAACCACACAGAGAGTTAGTTATAGAGTTTGTGGCGTCCATGGCAAGATTAGTTAAAATAGGAATGGGAAAAGCACACAGGTATCTTCACCGCTCTATGGGGAGTTGTATGTTGTTGGTAAGCCTTGTGATTAAAGTATTATGATGGCTGTACTGTGTGTACCTCGTCTTTGGCCGTAAATGAAGGGCAAGAAAGTTTGGGTATAAATTGGAACGTAAAGAAGAAGGGAAGGAGAGAGAGAGAGAGAATATATATGTGGGCTTGTTCGTGTGTGTGTAAGAGAATAGGAATGCTGTGTAATGAGCAGTGAAACACGTAACGTTACTGGTGGATGCATGAAAGAAGGGACCTTGTCATTTATCCAGCTCTGGAGAAATAATAGCGAAAAGGGTTAAAGTTCCGACTTTTACGACTCACATGTTACTTTAAGGCCTGTCTGCCTTCTAGCCAATTGTTCTTCCCGAGTTTGTCCGTGGATGTATAAAACGTGTAGACATAAAAGGGACTAAAGGAATAATAACCCACTGCACTACCTCCTACAGCTATCGTTCCTCTTAAGTATCAAAGTTAATTTTGATGGTGGAATAAAATGAGAACTAAATTTTAAAACTTCAAATTACTTTACTAATAGTAAAGGTGGCGCTTGGATCCTTGCGTGAGCTCCATTGCAAATGGATTAGCGGAGAGAATTGATGAGTGGATATTTCCCTCTAAGCTGCTCCGTTATTGCCCAAATTTAAGGAGTCTTTACGGGTAATTTGCTCACGAATTGCGTCCTACCCATTTCCCATAGTTCATTGTCAAGGATTTGTATCCTGGATTTTCTCGCACTAAAAGGTTTCTTCTAACAAGTTCTATTTGATAACGTGGGTTGGGCTAGGGTTTTCTTACAGTATATACACAGACAGCTGCTGCTGCTGTAGATGGATGTGCTGTAGAAATATTATCGGTGGTCTGTATCCGTGGTCAGCTTGAAATTTTTTGACGTGTTCCTTTTCTTCACGTTTCTCGCCTCTTTCTCTCTCTTTGGGCCTCTGTGGATGATGTTGTGCTCGCGGCCGTGACGCCGACCTCCGGTTTGGATTAGATTTCATGAAATATTATTCTTGTTGAAAAGGTATCGAAATTTATTTCCCTCAGACCTTTTCCTTTGCTATGAGGGGCTTTTAACTCAAGCATTTGGCCGATAACAAGTTATTACTACAGCCAGGCACACATTCCATATTTAAAGGCTTGGGCCAGGCTTATTGTCCACCTACGTGAGCAACTTGCATTGTTATTTGATTCAAGGACTCTCAAGATTCTGCTATCTGAACCAAGTTATCGGTCCAATTAATGAGCGGAGTCTTTCTGCCAGAGAGCTTTGGTAAGGTCATTAACGTCTGCATACTATGTGTGTGTACTGTACGTATAGCATTAATAAAGGGCTTTGAGCTTCACGTTCCAGCTGGAAGCTTCCACATACAGACAGGCTGTTGGGAGCAATGAACAAAAATATGATACAATTAAGTTTCTCACATACACACTGTCTCTCTCTCACACACACACACAACCCAATCTCTTCTTCATATATGACGTGCAAACTTCCACTCGGATGAGTTTCCATGCTCATAAAATTCCTCATCTGCGCTCACAATTGGTAGAGTGTGAAAACTGTTGTTGTAATAAGCAACAGACAGGCTGTACAAACTGATAAACACATCCTTATGTTGTCAAGATAAAGTTGCTCTTATTCACAAGAACAGAAGCTACTATGTAGAGGACCAGTAAACCTGACCTGCCTGAAATTGAGTGTGAAATATTCACAAGATTCCACTCCAAGTAGTTTGAGCATCAAGTATTTGGTAGGAAGAACAATGGCCTCTTTCTTTGAGGCGGTTTGATAGGAGAGTTTGCAAAAAATAAATGTACGATGACTACGAGTAATTCTCTCTCGCTGATAATGCAATAATTTGCACAGACAAGCTTGTGTACCTGCCAAGAAAATAAAACCACAACGAGTGTGTGTATGTGTGTTTGTTTGTTTCTGTGTGCGTGCGTAACTCTTGCAAAGTTTTTGGGAAAGTTCAGGACGGACTAATACGCTGCTACCTTAGCAAGCTTTACTCTTGTGTTTATTAGGTTGAGGAAATTATTATTATTTTTGTCTCACAACTAAAATTAACGTGGGGAAAATGTCTTAATATTATTTTTCATGATGAAGATGTTGTGTTGGGACTGACTTTTTCTTACATTACTTCTTCGGCCAATGAGTTTATACATGTGCCTTTGCATTTGACGACAGACGTCCGTAAGTTATGACCCAATCTTTTATCAACTTTTATAACAGCAGTCACACCAAGAGGCTCGTGAAAATTCCTCCCTCTCACACTCTACGTACAGTCTATGTTTGTGTAAGTCTTACGGGATAGTGATTGCACGTGTTTGGACCGTATACGTAGAATGTCGGGCTTGGATAGTAAAGACCAAAGTGGGGTATCAGCTAACAAGGAAACTATGTTATGAAAGTGTAGAGCGAGAGAGTGGAAGCTACTAAATGAAATGCATTATGCATTGAGATTGGGAGTAGTACAAAGTTTCTAAGAGACAAGCCACTGTATATGTGTGTGCGTGTGAGGATGTGTGTACGAGGACAACAACAGGCTGGTACATGCTTTTGCCTGGGCTACAGCTGGCGTGCCCCACAAGTTCCTAATGTTTCCTATTAGTTAAAACCTTGACGCTCCTGCTACTACTTGCTATACAACTTGAGTTTATCCAGTGAGAAAATAATGGAAGAAGGCAAAGGAGGGTTTTTGTAGCTATGACAACGAGAAGCCTGCTGCTGCCGGCTACATTGTATAGTAATGCTGCTACTCCGTTATATGTGTTTGTGCACATGAGAAAGTCGTAAAATGAGACGGGAGCTGGGTTTTGGACCGCAACAAATGTTACTCTTTTCCTCGTCTTCTACTCCTCTATATCCATAATACGACTAACTTGCTCACATTTACGTGATAAAGGGACGAGTCAGCTTTGCACCGGGGGGAAAAAGATTGAAGGAGGAGATGGTGTACGAATCCACACATGCACGTACAACTCTAATGCATTCAGTCAAGAAGATTTTCAATGTAAAGCCGGAGCTGGGAAAGATAGGGAGAGGGACTGGACCATTTCCTATTAAAATCAACCAGGTCTATCCTATAATGTTGTAGAGATGGGATAAATCTGTGAATGAAACTTGTCGGACAAGATCAGGGGAACTGGGAGTGTGAGTGCTGTTGATGCTGCTACTGATGTTACTTCTGCATTAATTTACTTTGCCATGGCCAAAACGTAAAGTAGCAAGATGAGCTTGTTCAAAATTGAATTTATACAATTTGGTAGTTTCACCGGTTCATTTTCGCCCTCAAAAATATAATAATGAGGAGTCTGGTGAGCTCTAGACCTTCTGAGCTAATTTATTGCCATTGCTTGAGTGCAGTAGCTGATTTCTTGCTTTAGTTACAACAGCAGCAACCAGTTATCGGGGGACATGGTAATTTAGGACGCGCAGCCGTGGGAACGTCAATGATTACAGACAGCATGTCTCATGTTTGCATTTGTTGGAAAAATTACGATTTTCTCAATTCCTCTGCATAATCCAACACTCTTTTAACTCTCTAATCATGAGCTCTTTCCTTCCAAACGCCCACTGCTCACTTTCCTGGTCCTCATTAAGCATCCTTGCCTGCGTGTCGGAATAAATTCTATATTTACAACCTTACAGAATCTCTCTCGGACAAAGATCGTGAGTTTGTGAAACCTGAAGATGCTGACAAGGATCACATTTCAAATCACTCCTTGTGTGGCTTTCTTTATGAAGGAAACTCTCGCATATAGGTGTAGAATTTACTCAGACTTTAAGAAAACATACTTTGTTTGCCATGTGCATACCTCACATAATCACAAGGATTACAGTGTATGAATGACCATACGGTTTTTGTGGCAGTAAACACCGTAAGGGATGGTCAGGCCTCTTTGTCTCCTTTTCATGTGTCTCTGCAGGGTCTATTTCTGTCCGCACCACTACACTCTCCAGTCTCACAAGCGTTACAAAAGGACTACGCCTGTGTGCGTGCATTCTCATTATAGAGTCCATAAAATAATGTGTCATTTGATCTAGCAAGTAGAAGTGAACTCCTGATGATATGTGCGGTATTCATGGAACTCAAAGTCCGGTGCATAATTTAGCCTTGTGGAAAATGCATTGACATTTTATCGATTGCACCCGCGACATCGGACCAGTATTTGTTCAAGAACTAATTGATCAAAGGTCCTTCCAAGGTAACACTACTTCACGATAATTAACTGTCAGTAAGATAAACAATCCTCGGTTTTAATCTATTGCATACGGAAGGCGCCGAAAGCCCGACGTCGTTATACGAATGTCCTAGCGACAATATTAATTGCCGTCTTGGAACTCACCGCGATGATACATTAAAGAGCTGAGCTTTTAATTTATTTTAAAAAATATACATTCGCCACCATATGCTGCTAGGGTGTAATATAATACTTTGAATAGTACTGCTAGGATGTGAAACTTAGACAGTATGATGGACAATCAAAATGTGCGAGGCTGGTCATTATTTTGAGCAGATTTAATGGAACAAGCCTGTGGGGAATGATTGAGAATTTTACAGCTGGGGTGCTTGAAGCTTTGAGGGAGGGATGGAGCGGACAATAAAATGAAAGACCAGGACATGCTCTTCCCATTGATATCTCCCTATGTTGCATTTGCTTCCAGCATTAGAAGCCCGAGGACCCTCTCCCCTGCAATATAATCTCGCATTGTTCATTACACACTGCTACAACAGTCTCTATGGCATCCGCATTGATTGAAGGAAAAATTGGATCCTGAGTATTGTAAAAACTCTGCAGCTTTTGCATTATATATGGCCATGTGCTCATACGGGAGGAAGCCATAAATTATCGCCATAGCAATCACGTTAGTATGAACAGTGAATAATCTCCAGTCCTCCCTTCTGCATACACACACTTCACATTCAGAAACGCATGTCGTCTTTAATTACGCTACTCCTGTAATTGCTTCTAGAAATGAAACAATCAATTTTTCACAAGACCCCTCCAACAACGCACGCTCCTGTCTCTACTATGCAATTTTCGCCGGCCTATGAGCAATACACAAACAGTCTTGCTCTCTACACCGGTTTCTGCACACACGAAAGGAACCATTGGCTGCCAATGGCTATAATTTTATTAATCCGAAAATCATCCCCCTCTCGCCGTGTTGATAAGACGGAGGAGGAGGAGGAGGAGGAGAGAAATAATAATAAGTCTCTGCTGCCGTCCATACTGCTTCACGGTCCGCGCAGTTTTAACAATGTGTTATTTCACCTGCTTACTTAGCACTTATCGCTATTAAAGCTCGGAAAATTATGTCTAACTTCAAGTGCAAATCCATGGCTATGTAATGTAAATTACAAGGGAGATACATACAATAGTGGAAGGCTGGAATAAATGTGAGCATGTGTGAGCGCTGTAAGTGTGTGGCTTGACACCAGAAAAGGGCCGAGAGGGCCCATTTAAGTTTCACAAGAATTTTTCGATTGTATTCATTCAGGAAGCTGTCATAACTCTACCGCCACCATGGTGGTCTGCCTGATAAGCACATTTTTTCCACAGATGCACACATTGATGCTCGACCAAGGCGACAGTACAAACTTTCCTTCCCTAGAATTATTATCGCTCAAATTACACAAATTTCTGCTCACTTCCCCCAAGCTATTGTTTCACTTATCGTACAACAAACGACATGTTAATGTCGCAACGCAATAGATCAGCAGTGGACCTTTGTATGGTCGGGAAAAAAATTGGAAGAAGCAGGTCATTATGAGTCCTCACAGCAGCTGTGTAACCAGAACTATAACACAATGATGGTGCAATAGACTATTGAGGAAAAAGCACGTCAAATGTGCTTGATATTTAACCGATTTTAAATCCGCTTAAGAGCTTCATGATAATTTTATCATGTATGGATTTTATGGGAATTTTCTATGCCAAAGAGAGCCGTCGTCATGTGATGTGAGGATATGAAGCCGGACGTGCCCTACGAGTTTTGCTCTTTGAGCAGGATGGCTGGCCACTCGTAATGACGGACACGGCATACACATTAATATGGGCGCAATGTAATGAAGGATCTGGTGGTAGCGTGTGTTTAAAGCCACTCACGAAGGAATACGCACTGTACGTGGATGTGTCCATTGGCAACGTGCTTTTCTACTTTGCTCACATATCAACATATTGAATAATCTTTTTCGAGGGAAAGCTTTTCATTTTCGCCTTTTGTTTGGCTGATAAAGAGCAAACTTGTCCCATGTGTTTACTCGGGGCTGATTAGAGAGGAGCACAGGACTGCGTGTGTGAATGGCTCTCACTGTTGAAAACAAGACGCATGGATTTCCAAATGACCCTTCTCCTTTCTGCACTATCATATTTCCCGTGCACTTTCTGATTAAAAGCCCCTCCGAGAAGTTTCCGTCTGTCTGCAGTCTTGCACTGACTTCAATGAGAGACTCTTCATACGTTAATTGCCATCTGCGGTACTGAGTGAGCTAAATAGGCGACATGAGTGAATTGCAAACAGACAACTCAGAGCAACTTCCACACGCAATCAACGCCTGCCTATCTTGCACAAGTGGGAACAATATTTCCAGAATGCACCACCGCAATAGTGAAATACACATGAGCAAATTTCGTCATATTTGATTAAGCTTGGAGCCAGATTATGTTGTTGTTAGGTGGAAAACTTTTCCATGGAGCATGGAGCTCAATCGAGCTTGATATTTGGGCGACAAACTTAGTGAGATTGAAGAGTAGAGCTAGTAAAGTTATGCTCTTTATTTCTTCACACTCCAAGCCGCAAGAGTTGAAACATGCGGTGTTTCCTTGAAGCAATCAGATTTTGTAAATATGTACTAGCAAGTATAGCAAACATATTTCCCGTACTCACATCCTCTTCTCATTTGGCTCGCAGTGTGACACAACAATTGGAAATAATGGAGCAAGTTGTGAAGCTTACATCAGGTTCTATCTTGCGATAAAACTATTTGCAATTTTCCACGAATCTTTGCTCTCATGACTTTAAAGCAGAAATCTCGCAGTTCAACCCAGATATGTGCGTTGTGTACATTAAGAAAAAAAAACATATTGAGAAAAACCCGACGACAATTCAGGTCGGGAGGGATTTTCCTCAACTGCTCTTGTCAACACGCTCATAATTCCAAGCTTAGAGTCACTAAGACCCTTTTGGTATAAAATACACCTCAGTTTGTACCTTCCACTGTTGGGTGATCATAAAGCCTTAACAGGTAGAAAGATTATTATTATTATTCAAGCTGGTTCTGTGTGTGCGTGAAGGAAATGTGAGGAGATGTGTGGACCCTTGCTGCCATGATGGTTGAGCTTTTATGATCCTACCTCCAACTAAAAGGTCGTAAAATACAATAAAACTCTCCTGGTCAACAATTTACCGACTAAATGATATTACAGTTAACACACTGCAGTCATTCTTGCTTATGCTTTTCTCCTCAACCTTCTTGCGTCTACCTCACACTCTCCATTCCGATAATAAAAGTTGACAATGGCCAAAGGAAATTACATCTTCCTTAAAAATTATCCCTCACATTGTCCT
>JAQIWI010001261.1:0-17782 GCA_034698825.1 Deuterosminthurus bicinctus | reverse complement strand
TGAGAGGAACTGAATGAGACACGAAATATTTCTGAGCGCCATAAGTTATCACGTGCTGGGCCGTTTAAGGAAGCATGAGAAAGAGTCCTGGATGGAAATTCCTTCAAATGTTTATTAAGAAAAGCTGTCAGGATTTACTTAAGAATATGATTGTGGAAGAAATCATTTGTTTGATGCTCGTAATCAGTTCTTACGCAATACAAATATGAAATAGGACGAGGAACTGAAAGAGAAATAAGCAAGTTATGGCTTGTCTTTATTATTCTCACTATTTGGATTACTATCAGAGTTACTACTACTACTAATATCGCTAGCAATTTTATCAAACCATTCTTTCCTATGCTCTCCAATCCTACTGGTTGCTGACTCCTCTACAACTTGCCGATTAAAATGATGCGGCCAATTCCTAAATTTCGTGTCGCTCATGTTCCAAACGCCAACTTGAGCCAAGTCTGGATTGGAAGGGTCAAATCCCATGCCGACACCGACTAGACCAGCATCTTGATCCTTTTCGGACAGTTGACCTCGAGTATCCGGGGCTTCAATGTCTAGATTATCAGTAGGACCGATGGGGGACTTGAGAGTGAAGAGGACTGAGATGTCTCGGCTTAGACGAGGATTGCTGTCTTGAAGGAATCGTATCCAGGAAATGATTGAGTCTCTTGAGGAGGACCCGGTGGCACATACGGCGAGAATATTCCCATCATCTTGCTCATGAACTGTTGGTGCAGGGATTATGTCCGTCTCAATGTCGTCTTTGAAGAGATGATCTAATTCTCCAACGTCTGAAATATAGAAAAGGATACATACATTGTGCGTGAGATGCGTAATATTGTGTAAAAGTATCCAAGGACAATTCTTTATCAGAGTTATGATAGGAGGGTTTGTGGTCTTATCATCGAGCTACTTCTACATAGAGGCCACACAACTTGAACATGTTTAATTTCACTCTGAATTCATCATCTCTTGGCCGGTACTACAACGGAGAAGTATATTCTAGGACGTGACTTGTGACAAATTCCTGCTGCTATGATAAATTGTTAAAATAATAGGAACTTACCATCAGGATCATATTCCTTGGTGACCTTGGGTGGAGGTCGGGGCTCAGACCTCAAGATGAAATAGTTGATACACTGATCACGAAGCCAAATTCGAAACGCACCCTCGACGTAGATTGGTCGATCCGCTGGGTGCGACTCGATTAAAGCCTGCTGATCTGGACTCTGGCCACTCACAATCCATGTGTGGTCGACCGCATCCTCCAAATCCTCTGCCTGATAGAAGAAGAAAACATATTACAAAATTATCTGATTAACGAGCATACTTAACCCTGCCCCGCCTACATATTTGTGTCGATTCACATATTTTTGTGCCTTTTTTTTATCCCTTCTGTTGCAACAATTACGTCAGAAAATTTTTATATCTCTGTTACAGCCAGAGTGATTTGAGAACTGTGCTATCTCTTCTACAGGCATGTGCGCATAAAAAATTATTCTTGCATCAGCAAAAGCAGCTCAATCCTTAGGGGTCATATTTAAAAAAATTGCTCTCTTAAAGAGTCAATTCCACTTGAGAGTATGGTGTAAAAAATGCACTCAATATAGGATGCTCACTGTTGCTATCACAACCAGACTTGAGGAAATGTTTTTCTTACATTATAAATGGTTATTTTTGTTTGCAAGTCAACTGAAGTGATGCGCTGTATTGCCATCTTGACCAGTTCCAGCGTGTCATCAGGCATGGGGTCGGGTAGGTACCATGGTGACAAGTGTTTGAATTTCGGCATCCAGTACATCATACGCCATAGCTTTCTACAGGGGAAAGACTTTCGTCCAAAAATTACTGTAAGCATTTCTTCCACCTCGCTGTCACCCAAGACACCTGCAAGTATAAAAATAACGGACCGTCATGACAAGTCAGACACAGAGAGCCTCTCCTACAAATCTGGAATTTAAAATCTTGGCTCACCAAAGTCTTCCATCTGCTCCAAGATATCAATAGCACAATTCTGCTGCTTAGGATAATGCATGAACTCGACTTGCCAAAAAGTCTGAGCAACCATTTTCCCCTTTGGAAAAACATCAATCAGTTTCTTATAAGCTTCAAGATCCTTATGAACCCCGAACATCTTCATGTGTCTTAACGCCGCATAAATAAACTCAACATGACCCCTCAGATGCCTATCCCTTGTGGTGAACATTTGAATAGCTTCCAAAAACGTTCCCTTATTCCTATCCTTGACATTTTCGAAGAACGTATAGGAAATCAAGTCCGCATTTGCTGTATATTTCTTTCGGTAATCTCGCTTCCGATCTTCTTCAGTATAATTCTTGTAAGGATCTTCCTCCTCCTCTTCAGGCCTTCGTCTCCGCTGTTTCACAACTAGAGCTGTGTTGTCAAGCTTCTTGATTTCAGTTGTTGTGGTTCTTCCTTCTGTTCCTGATGTAGCCGGCTTTGAAGATTCTGGCTTCGGATCAGCTTTCTGAGAGGCAAGAGTCGACGACCAGTGTACTGACCGGTACTGCTGCAAGTCCTGACTGCATGAAGCACGGCACGAATGGATACATTTTAATCTAATTGTAGGTTCTGGAAAATTGAACACATGAGAACGCAAGCCTTGAACACATTTTAAGTTCCCAAGGAAACATAGCTTAGAAATTCTCATAACGACCGAATTCAGTTAATAACTTGAGGACTGGAAACGGGTTTCAGACAGCACAACTTGCAAAAGCCCAAGTTGGTAACTTTAAAGTGGCCTAATTCAGTAGAACCTCAAAGAGAAATTACCAACTACTGATTTAGCTTATATTTAATAAAATTTTACATTATTTAGCTACCGAAATAAGCACCATTTCTCAGAAAAACTTTAACTTTTTCTCAAATTTACAAAGTTGTCCTCACTGGTGAAACTTTGAATCCCGCGCCAAGCATTCAAAGCCCAAGGATATCTCTTCAATGGAAAATATGTCTCAACGGAACCCAACCAATGTATCTTCCCACTTCCAAGTACCTCAATGATGGAACCTTAACTGCTTTCAAAACCCTTCCAGAATCCAAAGATTGGAAGCTTAAGTCTCTAAGTTACAAATAAAAAACACCCGAAACGTTTAGAAGACAGAAACACAGAAATTTTATTAGTTCCCGAAGTCAAAAAAATGATCAAATGTGATGATGAATGACCAATTATTGTAACAAATTTAGATGTGATCATGAAGAGCATAACTAAAAAGTATCTTGCCAATTCCAACAACAAAATTGACAACTAAAAAAATATAAGAATTTCGACAAGGTCTTTACAATTTCTCAGCAGAAATCAATCATCCACGGAGTTCAACCGCGAACTTTGTTTTGTGATGTATCCGGATAATAAGAATAATCCCGTGTTTGTAAACATAACGACAGAGAGAAAGGATTACAGCAGTAGCAGCATCAAATTCACACATACTAACCCAGATAGGGATAGCTATGAAAAAACATCTACTACTACTACTTTACCTCCTACCTCATCTCATGGATATTATTTATGTACGGTTAGAAAACGACCTGATGATCATTATCGTAGCCTACTATTCCAGTAAATTATGTGCTGGACATGCACGGAAAAAAATTATCTTCTTTTTTTCACTTTGAATACAAAACCACTACAAGTTTCCAACGAATTCAAGTACGGCAGTATTATAAGTCAAATAGCTATTATTACAACAACCTTTGGTGAGAATCCTGTCAACACCTTTTCAAGCTGAATCCTCCTGAAATGTGTTTACAATAATTATTAGTATAATACGGCGTCCAACGGGTTAAGTCTGATCGTATCAACTTCCATTAGTGACCGACGGAGCACGAGAGTAACTAACACAGCCGTCACATAGATCTCTCTTCAATATGATGCGTACATATTATAGCATCATAAGTCACACGACCAATGTAAGCTTCACTCATTTTACAGATGTCTAGTAACTTGGATTCATCATCATCTGACAGAAGTTTTATATTAACATAGTAGAAAAAACACTAAATAGTAGTAACCATTAATGTGCAGCTCAAGAAAAAATCGGAGCTAAAAACACAAATGTAATAATAATCATATCCAGCCGTAAGTATAGCCTAAGTTTGAAAAAAGTTTTTTTTTGTTTTTCCTTACCAACTATTATATTATCGACGCAAAACTTCTTCGCAAATAATAAAAACCTATATATGTTCCTAAACACAACATACGAGGAGTTACGTCCTAACAGATTACTTGTATTTCAATAATGCAAATACAGTATGATAGTAGTAGTAGTAGATAGTAAACAGTTATTTTCTTCTCTCTACCATTATAGACGTTAACATACGAGACACTCACACCTTTTAATGCATACATCATGAATTTTTTTTGTATTATATTTAGTGTAACCTTCTCCACATTATTATTATTTCTACGTCACAAAATTTATTTGAAAAATTACGATCCTAGGGATAAACTAATCATCCATTAATCATCAGAATAATAATAATAATGTATAATGAACGCCCACAAAAGATCATCTTCGTCTCAAGTTATTAATAATAATAATAATTACAACATTGGTTTTCTTGTTTCCAATAGTGTGTGGTGTGTAGAAGTCCACCTGCGCTCCATTTAAGCACGCTCACCACGGATTCGGCGGGCGAGCTGTATGTCCTTGGGCATAATGGTAACCCGCTTGGCGTGGATGGCGCACAAATTCGTGTCTTCGAACAAACCGACAAGGTAGGCTTCGCTAGCCTCCTGTAATATTTACCAACATATATAATGTAGTTAGCATCAGTACACAAATGGAATCCTCCAGGTCCAGATAACAATTAAAACAGGTACATATGACATACCTGAAGGGCGCCGATGGCAGCAGATTGGAACCTGAGATCGGTCTTGAAATCCTGAGCGATTTCTCTCACCAAACGCTGGAACGGGAGCTTGCGGATCAGAAGCTCAGTGGACTTCTGGTAACGACGAATTTCTCGAAGAGCCACAGTACCGGGCCTGTCAAGGTCAAACAGATAAGAATAAAGCACTCATATAAATACCTTGTCCATGCCAAACATTGCTAGGCGGGAATGCTAATTACCTGTAACGATGAGGCTTCTTCACTCCTCCGGTGGAGGGTGCGCTCTTACGAGCAGCTTTGGTGGCGAGCTGCTTACGGGGGGCTTTGCCTCCCGTAGATTTACGTGCCGTCTGCTTGGTACGAGCCATTGCTTCACTTCTTCACCTTCTATAATATGAAAAATCAACAGAAACTTGTTAATTTCCACACTATCTTCAAAAGATATAAATGTCCAGCACTTATGTAACTTTTTTTAAACAACACCAAATAATCAAGAACAGTTTGGAAAATCTGGATTCTTCTTCCCACTTCGACAACCTCTCGCGATCAACAATGCTCAACTTCTGAAGCACGACTGACTCAACTGCCCTACCTGCTTCCTAAAAATGGAACATTTTCTTATCTCTCTATACAATGGCGGGATAACAACAGGACGGACAGCTAACTGACAAGTCAGGTGACAAGCTGCCAAAGGAAAAAACCACTGTCAACGTTTCCAAGTCTCTTTAAAAACGTTTGCACAACTAGTCATGGGCTTATAAAAAACCAAGAATATTTGCGTCATTTGCAATTCCTAGGATTACATTGCGCCGGGATCCTTCACTCATGCTGCACATAATTTCACAACATCTCCGCTTTCCTCCTCTAATACGCAAGAACAAGAAATCCCTCCACTCCGCAGCCATCCCGCCGTCCATCCTTCCTTCCAACTTATAGAACAACTTAATCCCTCCGAAAATCAATACACACGCACCGACACTAAAGCACAATCCACAATGAAAATAAACACAACTGAATTATAAATAGTTCAACCCACTATTGAAGCGACACTAATTCCCCATCGCCTATTATTATTAATACACCCACCCTTTAAAAACTTGTCAATTAATTACAAAACAACTTCACTTGCACCAGCAGCAAAAAAGGACGCGTCCGAGAAATGTCACAAGTAATTCGCACCAATTAATATACAGGCCTCACAATTATTAAATCCAACTAAACTCCTCTACAACACAACAGCGGCACACTGACTTTGACAGTAGCAAAAAAAAACTCCACCCCACGCTCACACAAAGGTAAGGTATTCCAAGCCCTCACGTAGTAGACCTGATGAATGTAAGACCTTATACACTCCTCTGCAATTACAAAGCTTCTTCCTCCAACAGCACGCAAATACTCAAAGGGTTAGGGAGCTACACTAAATCCATTTTTAAAAAAAAAGAACTCTACATACATATTATTACACAAAGTTGAGAGAGCACATATTAAACGTCCAAGAAGCCTGGCCTGGTAGTACTCCAAGGGAAAGGATAATAACGAGGGCGAGGAGCCATAATAATAAACAAGACAGAACAGAGGAAGCAAGGAGAATGTATGATAGTAAAATCCACTATAACCCCTTGCACTTCTATATCCAGCTAAAAACGTTCGCCCGTACATATATATCTCTGATTCACTCTTCTTCTGCAAGGCTAGCTACCACCACGACTGCCTATGCCACCACCACCATGAAAAAAAATATATCTCTGTGATGAAAAGCTCCCAAAAATTCCCGAGATATTTCTTGAAATTTTCAGGAAGAATCCAAAATTTTCCGCACTGTCTTCACTCGTTTCAGGTAGAGTAGAATGTGACGAAGAGAATATGATATAGCACTTACATCAACTTGTTGAAAAACCTTGGAAATTTTGATGAAAATCAGGAGAAATTTGGATGTGAGCAACGCGTTTGGTGAGATACACAGCTGAAAACTGGCGGACTCGCTTGTTGTCATCAGTACGAAGCAGACGACGAGGTAGTAGTACGAAGGGGAAAGGCACGCACCTTATGCACTCGCAATGCGTACTGTGTAGGGCTCCATATGCACGTTGAATGGACGCTTTATGCAGGCCAAAGGCTTACGCGTATGTACGTCCATGGAAGCTTACGAGGAGCTTGGCCCAGCTCTGATTGGTCAAAATAAAAGCTCATTTCATTGGTCCATTTCCCCCATGAAGGTGGCCCCTGATTGGTTCTTATAAAGGGCCACCTCATTGGTCCTTTCTATTGACCGGGAAGGACTGCAATGTGGTAGCAGTCGTTGTGCACTGCACATGATGAGATGAGATCCCCTCTGTCTGTATACCTGTCGTTTATTTTTTTTATATCCGCATATATGTCGTTCGTCGTCCTCCTCCACCTCCACTTTTGTGGCCCTCCATCTCCTCATTTATTCGCCTCCCTCAGTCGCTGACTTGAAGTCACGTAGGCATTTTGGGATGTTCATAGTTGACATGCGTCTGTTTTTTTGCTGGCATCAAGCACATGTTTAATGTATGGCATATATGGGATGCTGATCCGACACAATGCTTGATTTTTCGATTATTAGCAGAAATTTCATGTTAGATTAGTAAAAATTATAATGATGAATTTAGGTTGAATGTTGAGGGGATTGTGGGTTATGTCGGCTGGGAATTTAGAGGAATGTTATGATGGGATTTTGGTAATTGAGGGTATTTTGTGAAATGCATGAAATAATGGAGGAGTATAGAGTAGAGATTTTGAGAATGTTCATACTTATTATTGTTTATTAGAGCTTGATAATTTTATAATATATATATATGCTTTGATATAATAATATATTACCTTTTCCATGAATAATTAATTACTTTTTTTTATAATATACATGTGTATTTATATGTAGATTTTAGAAGTCGTACTACAATATATAGAGTGTATGTATAAGTTAATCTAGAATTTGGATTTATTCTCCGTTACTTCTCACTTTTTTGTTCTATTACATAGTTGTGTACATTTATAATAATAATAACAGAGAGGAGTTTGGGTGAAATTGGATGATTTTTCTGGGGGTAAACTATATTGGAAGAGGGTTTAATTTGATAATGGTGGTCGAGCTAAACGTTATGAAGGAGTTGATTCATTCATCATGATGAAGATGATGGGAAAGAAAAAGGTTAATTTTTGATTTATGTGTCATGCTGTTTACAAAGGCTGCTGATTATTTGATATTATTGTAGAGGATTGTAGAAAAAATTGGATTTACATGAAATATAAATAAATTAGAGTGAGCTTGCTCTCATTACTTGTTACATATGTCAAGTTTTGTGGTAATGACAAGAAAACGTATGGAAAACTGAATAATGTTACATGTATTTACGTATACTACTTTGATAGCAAAAAGTTGTTTGTATGAATTAACTTATACAATTTGTTTAAATATATTCAAGTTTTTATTATTTAATAGTTAATCTGTCTCTCTTTCTCTCTCGCTCTCCGTTATAATATATATATAGAGGTTTTGTTTTATTTATATCTCGTTTTTACAGAAGCTTTTATAATCTGAAAATTGTTTCATATAAGTTCATACATAGTTATATAGTTTATTATTATTACTACTATAATATAGTCATGAGAATAGTTTTACATTGTTATACATATGAATTACTATATATTTCCATTTACATATTAACTACAATATTATTTGGAAATAACTTTTTAATTATTATTCCCCTTCTTTCCCCCCTATACATCATATTGTTTTTGGGGTAATTGTTACAATATACATTTTTTGTCCTAAATCTTCCCAGCTTCCTTCTTCAAATGCATCCTCAACGTTTATTTATTTATTTATTAATCCAATGAATTTTTATTAAGCTTCTTCGTAAAAGTCGCGCACAGTCTTTGAGCCCACAGTAATATGTCAGGGGAATAGCAGCTACAATTAAAATGATGTTTTGATCGATCACATTCATCAATAATTATTGATGAATATTCTTCTTCTTCTTGGTGATGAATAAAACGTGCTACGTATCCTTAATTCCTCATTATTCTTCAACTGCTAAATATAACGCTAGAAATTTATTTCTTTAAAATCTGTATCATCTCAATCATCAAACTCTCTAATTGCCATAGAGCTATATAAGGGCCTGTGGATGTACAATTTAATAATTATTATTTCTACACAATTTTAGTAACTAATGCAGTGTTAATTACAATTATTACTATTATTATTAATAATCTGAAAACCTACATATACATTTGTCTTCTTCCATATCTCACTCTCTCAAAAGTCCTCTGCTGTTAGTAGCTCAAGGAATTTATATTTAAAAACTCATTACAACACTTTTTAGTAGTCAACAAACAACCCACATTAACAACAATGAGGACAAAGTGTGATGACAATAATGTTAAAAGATTTTCTTGTTCATCCCATCAAAAAATCCAGATGGTTATTCCCCGACTCATTCATGTCACCTTATTAGTCACCGGCCATTGCAAAAATCCTTTAGAAGAAGTCTCAGCGGACCCCAATCCCAGGACCCATGTTGAATTCATTCAAAAATTCAGTTTAGGATTTAATTTAAAATCCTCTTATGGACATCATCATATCCAAACCCATCTCAAACCCTTGCCCTTGCTGTTGATGATAATGAAGAAAAAAAATGAGTTAATTAAATAATCCTGGGAATCTAGAGTGGGAATCTGCATATGGTAAGAAATATATATATATTCATAACATATATATATCCTCCTCGGTAATCAACATTGTAAGAAATATATGCTAACTATTTTACTAACTAATTTTCTAACACATTCAAATATATCCTCATCACTTTGACAAGAATTTTAGAAGTGATGCTTCTTAAACTATTACAAATCACGACCGAATGTCCCACAATTATGTGGCTAAAGCTTCCAACTAATACAGGATTGTACTCAATCATTCAATTTCTTAGCTGCCACAACAGCCATGTGTATAGTCACAGCTCCATAAAACTAAAGATTTCCAAGAATTCTCTTCTACAATTCTTGCAAATTCAACAACCAATACAAGGTCCATCTTCAGTATAGCCTTACGGTGTAGGAGTCCGCACAATGTCAAAGCAACAATGATAATAACAATTAAATTACTCAGTGAAGGGAAGCTCCAAGCAGTTGGAAAGTTGCAGAAATCTTAAGCATTTCATCTACATTTCAGTTGTAGTAGCAGCAGTACACAAGAAGCACCAACATTCTCTGCTCTGAAAAAAAACAGACAAAAAAAAACTAGACGAGTACACCGGAACCCTCATCAGGATTCAGGATTCATCAAATTAAAAAATCTCAGTCGGCAGGATATAATAATCTTAATGATAATTAATAAAAATGTGTACGTAGCAAAATATTGAATCCATTTTCTTCTGAGGTACTCACATATATATAAAGCAGTCTAACATCACCACGCACCTTCCCTGCCATACACATAAATATACAAACAACATGTTCATCCTAATCAATCATTTTGCTCCTGACAAATCATTTTTTTCCTTCTCGGTACATGTGACACAGAAAACTTTATTTAGAAAAGCAGAATATGCAAAATTACGAAAGGCTACAAGACTCTACGATGACCAGACGATGAACTTAAAGACATGAATGTATACAGCAACAGAAACAGAGAGATAGAGAGAGAAAAAAATAACTAAAGGAAAAGCTTATGTGCAAAGACGCTTTAATTAATTGGTGATTTAAAAAAAACACAAGTTTATTAAAAGCTTGTTCTTGTTGTAACTGTAATATATAGATATGTGTGTATCTATGTACGCAATGTTGTCTTAAATATATCTTATCTGTGTAATGTATGTAAAGACAAATTAAACTTAAATCTTCTCTCCTCATCTTGTAGATCATCATGGTAATGATTATATATCAAGTTTACACAATAATAGCTACAACAATAGTCCGGCATCAACACATTTCCATTTTGTATAATTGTAGTAATTATAATAATAAACAATTTAACATAAGAATACTTTCCTGCCGTTCCAAAAAAAAACAAGAGTTTACACACTCATACTATTACATTAAAAAGGGCCAGTCAGAGAGTTCAACGTAGACAAAAAGAGAGACACACGCACTATATTCATCTTCTTCTCATTCATAACTTCAAAAGAGTCTGGGGGAAAAATCGCGTCTCTTTCATCATCATCATATCATCAGAGTGTCGTAGTAGTAGTAGTAATACAATCTTAAACAATTCCTTTTCCCACTTAGTAATCAATTCAAACAACAACCCTTCCCCTCGTCATAACTAACCCAATTTTATCCCTAAACCATTCCATAAGTATCTCAAGTAGCTTCGCTCTAAGAGTCACTTCAACTTGAACAACACTTCTTGATCATCATCCTGGGTGATTAAACCTTCGGATCCGTCGGGTATTAATCATCCTCATCCTCATCATCTTCTTATAAAATCCTCCGCCCTCCTATGCCTTTCATTTTCCACAGCTTTTCCTCCTCCTCCTCATCATCTTCCTAACCTGGAACAGCAGCAGTTTGTGAGTGCGTGCACATGAAGAGCTTCATCAATGTGTCACCCTATAAAGTTGTCATTGTCTATCCTGATTGTATCCACTGGATCTCACTGACTACAAAAAAAATTTCTAACACAGTCCCAATTTTCTCGAAATATGTATACAGCCTTCATTCCAAAACAAGCAGAAAGAGAAAGACAAAAAAAAAGAACAGGATCATCATCGGGTTTACTTCACAGATTCATACACGTATACGTACACCACCGGCTAACAATCCAGTAAATAAAAGCCCTACACAAAAGCAATCATAATAATACAAACTGATCCGCGTCTCATTGTTCAATTCATAATAATAATAATAATGTCAGCTGCAACTTGGACACTAAGAATCACAATGATCGGTATAAAGGAGCCAGAGAGAGAATATATATGTATGTATATGAAGAGCATCAGGAAAACGTCTAGTAGTAGAATAGAAAAAAAAACACATACGAAACAAAAACAACCATCAGTTGATACCTCTGATTTTAAAACTCCTCATCAAACTACTGCCAAAGCAGTCTCATTCATGCCGTCGTCGTCGTCGTCGTCACCAAAATAATATGCTCATGGGATGTGTGTAATAGTAGCAAGAATGATAATAATAATGGTAGCAAGAATAATAAATATAACTGTGTGAAAAGTGTATATAGAATTGCATATAATACAGAGAATAAGAATCAGTAAGAAAAAAAAACACACAGAGGAAAACATTCAGACAGAGACACTGCTCGAACCTCTACACCGCATATAAAAGCGGGTTTTTCTTGTAATTATTATCATCATCAACATGTGAATAATATAGGTGCAAAAAAACCGATCAATACTGATAAACAACCAGTTTTCTCACAAGGGGGGTCATTTCTTCTTCGTCTTCTTCTTTCTCTTATAAAGTCCTCTCTATCAACCGGCGTTAAAATTTGCTAAACAAATCTGTGTGTCATCTCATCATCGCGTGTGTAATTACTGATCTGGCAGAAGATATAATAACACATACACATTTTTTATCTTTTTACGGATCCGTCGATGGCTTCATAGGTGGCAAATTCACTTGCTTACGATTCCTGATGTCCGCACGACAGAGCGGACAGCACAGGACGTTCGGAGCACACACGTTGCACAAAACTTGGTGATCGCAAGGTACCAACACAACTGTCCTAGGCCTATCTGCAAAGCCACCAAAACAAATCCCCACACGATTAATTACCACAATCCATCATCACACAACTCTCACAAGTACATGTTCCCGTAACAACAACAACAAGCAAAACAAGTGAAAGTTCCGTTAAAAAAAGTACCAAACTCACCTCTGCTTTTACAATTTAAGCACGAGTAGTGTGCCGAATCTTTATTATGTGAGCCTAGGGCTTTGGTGACAGCATCTAATTGTTGTTTGAAGCAATTGGCTAGCTGAGTCAACTTCTGTACGGACATGTAATGCAAATCTGAGCGGCCCATAACATTCATTACACTTCCTCCGATCCCCCCGCCGCCTCCAACGCCGCCATGATTATTCGTTAGAGATCCATTAGAAGAACCCACGGGACCAGGTCCATTGTTGCTTCCACCACCGTTCCCAACAAGTGTGGATGACAAAATCCCATTGCTACTCCCATTGTTAGATCCACTTCCATTGCTACCCCCGGCTCCTATAGCAGACGATGATGACCCTTGTGTCACCATCCCAGAGTGATTGCTTCCTACAAATCCGTTCACACCGGCATTCGTTATCGACCCTCGAGGAGACATTGTGGTACTCTGTCGGGGGGAAAATTCGAAGAACGGCAACGTATGATTACTTGAAAGATCAGATGCCTATCAAACACAAAATTCAATGGGGTTAGATTGGAACAAGGTAGAGTAGGATAAAGATTTCTTCTTTTTGTAACAGCAGCATCGACAATCATCACGTCGTACTCACCCCATCAATAGGTTCTTTGTTGCTAAACATATTACTTCCCAGAGGCTTGTAGTTATTAAGAGTACTTCCCATCGGGGACGACCCACTAGGGAAACGTTCTCTATAAGAAAATCCCGGAGCGCTAGGAATGCTAACTGGCTTTGATCCTCCACCTGCTACAACACGTCAAATATTATTGATACCAGATTCAAGCAATAATGTCAACCAGACTCAAAAATGTCCATCACAACTCGCCTGCTGATAGAGTTATATCTCCACTGCCACCAAATGAATCTGTTTCTGCATCTTTATCCTTATCTGCACTGGGGGAATCATCCCTGCCTTCTGCAATGTAACAAGAAAAACAATTTAAATTTACTACCAACTCACCTGTATCCGTAGTCGCGTAAATACCACAAAAACTTACTTGAACTAGATGGAAATAAATTGTATGTTGTTCCTCCGACATCCCCGGATAAATTGTAAGTCATAATGCTATCTAAAGTGTCGAAGAGGCTGGTCTGATTTGGTCCAAGTCCAGCGTTGCCACCGGACGCGCTCCCCATGCCAGCGCTCGTGGATAAATTCGTCATGCCGTTTAAAATAAGTTGTGCATCGTCGCTAAGAAGTTTCTTATCGTCAAAAAATCTGCCTCCATGGTTTGTACTACTCGAGGGTAATCCACTACCCGACCCCACACCTCCGGCCGCCGCGATGTTACTGTAGGTGGACACAGCTTTGGCAAAAGTTGCCGGCCGATAGCCTCCAATGCTCCCTGTGGTCGTTCCACCCGATGCGGACGAACTTCCACCCCCACCAATTAGAGTTGACGAAGAATTTGTGGAACTGCTCCCCCCAATGCTGCTACTCGTGCTCCCAAAGTGAAAATCCGGCGAGGATGTCAAGCCGGTGTCCGCGGAGAAATCCGCAAGACTGCTACTGGCGCTGCTCTGTGGTAATGGAATGCCCATGAAAATATCCACATTCGAACCATTATTATTGGCATTCGAGTGGTTGCTCCCGCTTAGAATCGAGTTGTTGTTGTTATTGTTATTGTTTAGTAGTGAGTCTCCTCCTCCGCCCTTCGGAATTGATGTCGACGAACTGGGCATCGCTGGCAGTGCATTTGATAGAATATCTGCGAGATTCGTGTCTGAAGGAACATTTCGATTGATAGACATCTCGTGATCTGCATGGGCGAATGCACAGAACGGTCCTCTCGGACAGACGTGATTTGAAAACACGTCGTGACACTATGGAATATTCACAATCAAGTTGAACCACAGGTTCCCGAAAAAAAACATGGCAGGACAATTTAAGAATTTGGTACTCACCTTATCTGATTTGTAAATTTCTGGATGAAACTGTTGTTCCGTCCTTGTGTGACAATAAGGACAATCATCTCCCTCATCACAAGCCGTTGGTTCACCCCATTCATCACCATGTTTAACATTTGGACACGGTGTGGATCGATACTTATGCTTCTTCGGCGACCTCCTCCTATCCCGTATATTATGATACTGGGGACAAGCATAGCCCTTCTGACAGAGTCGAGGAGGCCTCTTGCATGGCTCCGTTTTATAATTAATTAAAACATAATTTGCATCTAGAAATGAAGAATTTGTCATGTCAAAAAATAATTCCTCCTCCTATCATCCCGATAGAAATTCAAATGCAAATTACGTACCTTGCCACTTGGGATCATCTACCATCATACTTCGTTCCTTATCCAATTGGTTAGGACCATTCAAAACTGGCTCTTCTGCATTTTCTTGCTGGTTCTGCATTAACTAACAAATTGTCAACATCCACATAGATAACTCAAATCCTTGCAATAAAAAATCTACACAGCTATTTTGAATTTCCAATTCCAGAGTTACTGTACTACACTTCCCGCCTTGTGAAATCATTCAATCTCAGATCTAAGATACATAAATTATTAAGCTAAAGAAATTCTAGGTTCAATTACCTGCAATTCTCTGATGTCAAAAACTGGAGGTCGCTTATCTAGTTCTCCATGCGCAAAGGCACAATGCGCTCCATTTTTAGTGCAAAACCCCCTATTGTCCGTTTCATACACACACATACAAGTTTTAAAATAGCGTAAATGATATCTTCTTTCAGTGTCACCGGCAGTGCGATGCAAGAGTGGGCAACTGTGAAGGAACAAACAACAATAATCAATTGATTCATCTCATAAATGATTCATGCTGTATTACAGACAATAGAAATAAAAACGTGAAATTTTCATTCAATTTCCTGTTGTATGTATAGTAAAGCAGAGAAACTGACAGCATGACTTACTCGTCACCGTCGGGACAAGTTCCGCTAGTTTCGTCATATCTAGTACAATAAGTGTCCGGAGAGTAATTAAATGTTCCATCTCGCTTCCTTACTGGCCGTCTCCTCCTTTGATTAGGGAAATGCCAATTAAAACAGAGAAAAGGTCTATGCTGAGTGCATTTATGTTGCGGAAACAAAGGACACTGTTCCACTCTAAACTCCTTCAAATACCTGCAATAAAAAAATACATTGTTACTGTTGTCAACATGTTGCTGCTGTTGATATATTCTTCCTCCTGGATTTCTCCTCAAGAAACCTTCATTATATGGCGTCATACAAAATTTTCATACAGCCATCTAAATTACAAACTTCATTCACTGATTCGCAAAAACTCTATTCATACTCCTCCTAATTAAGCGCATAAGCTTCATGAGCACCCCTACTTGACTCAATCAAAATAACAGAAGGCTAAGAGAGGAATGTCAAAATCCCTTTCACAAAATAAACAATCAATTGATGGATGTAAACTTAAATACACCTTGAACAATTACACCTCTAACCCCAAGCAATTGGCACACGAATCCAATACTATAATTTCTCTTAGTTTAGCTACATAATCTATCCTCATGAATTGATTGCGGTAAGAATCATCCGCTTCTCCTGACTGACAGTCAAGAGGCCCCCCTCAGAAACTAAACCTGATTCCGGTTGAAACAAAACAACTCCATTTACCACAACTATCAACTTGAAATAATGACAGTAACCATCCAAAACTTACGACAGCAATCATCCAAAACTAAAGCCAACAATCATCCAAAACTAAAGCCAACAATCACCCAAAACTAAAGCCAACAACCACCAAACACTTATGACAACTATCGTCCAAAACTAAAGCCAACAATCGCCCAAATTAAAATCAACAATCACCCAAAACTAAAGCCAACAACCAACCCAAAACTAAAGCCAACAATCACCCAAACCTAATGACAACAATCAACCCAAAGCACTCACATAATAAAAAATACTAATAATCATTCCCATCCATCAACAAAGCATCTTCCCCACAGTGTCAAATCTGCCGACACTTGTAACAAAACTAAAATTGACATTTCCCTCAAACTGTCACCTTCCCACCCATGTAAAGGTGACTGACACATTTTCAAACTCCTGTCACACATTGTTGACAGTTTTCATTATAATTTCCTTCTTGTCTAAAAAAATTCTTCTTCTTTCAACAAATACACATGACAACATATTTATATATATTTCTACATATACATAATCACACAAATCTTTTATAAACACACACAAACTCTCACACACTATATACTCTCTCTCGCTCTCTTGTTTTGAAGCAAAGGCGCAGTTCCATTACACTTGATATACATACGGAAGAATCCAGGAATTTGGAAGTGACTAAATAGTGAAAACATGGACTTGATCTGGGGAAATTTTCAATGACCTTACCGATAATGATTCGGCTTTTCCGGAGGTGGTTGTAATAATACGGATTTCGCTTCCGACGGCATTGGAAAATTCAGTTTTACACTCAGAAAAATCTTTACTATACAATTATCATGGCGTTTTTGTGGACGCTCTGCCTGCCTATGTGCCTCGTAGTGTAGTCACTTTTACTCCTGCGAACCTCCTTCTGCCTACGACCGGAGTCAAATGGTCAAGACGCCAGCGGGAAATTCAAATCAGCACGACATCCAACATGCACCAACCCGTCCCATTGGCTCCGCACATTTTCTACTTCATTCCTTTTCGTACACAAAGAAACGCACGGAGTGCCTCCTTGCTTATGCATTGCATCGCATGTGTCTCCCTTTACTGCACTGCAATCCCTGCTGTGTAGTGCATTCCCGTGCCTCTCTTCTATGCCTCAAAACTGTCTTCTACTTGGTCTTGTCTTGTAATAATATTATTTGCACATGAAAACTCTTCCCAAATCCTTGTAAAATGCATGCTCATCTGCAACGCCATCATTCCTTTGTATTTATTTACAACAAATCCAATTTTTTTTTCAGCTCATCCGATCACGACGATATTTTATCAACTCACCTTTCCGTAAGTCCTACATAAATATCAACAAGCAAATGGAATGTACAGAAAATAGTAAGTAAATGGAGTAACATTGAAACAAGGAAATGGAGGAGTAACATTGAAACAAGGAAATGGCGTAACATAAGCAGATGGAA
>JAQIWI010001260.1:0-17790 GCA_034698825.1 Deuterosminthurus bicinctus | reverse complement strand
ATGAATTCGCAAGAAAAATCATACTTGAGTCCTTCTCATTTGACATGGAGACTAAATTGTATCGCTTTCGTGCCCTTTCCTCGTTTCCAGCGGCAGCCGTGGTGACGAAACCCGATAGAAAATCCTCATGAAATAAATAGGAATCCAACTCGCTGAGTTTTATTGGCAAACACACAATGCCGTCGTTTATTATTGGAAAAGTTGAGCCATTGGCTTCTTATACATAAACATGGGGTAAAGAAGTAAGATATAAATCTAAAAAGGAATTGACATAATAAGAAAGGAAAATTATAATTGAACACGTGAAAGAGACATGTCTGTTGTCTTTAAAAAGCCAACTTCTTCATCAGCAAATAAATGTAACGATCCACTTCAAAGCCGTGCAAGTTATTGGCATCTCCTTGGAGTCTCATGAGTAGTCCACCAAAAGACACGTAAGCAGCCCTGTAGGAGATGGGAAATGAAAAACAAACATGAATTAATATGATTTCCTTCTTTATACATGGTATATACATAGTGGTAGCAGGAGGACTAATATTATCAGCAATCCCACATTATCGACATGACAACGTGAACCAACCCGTGCCCTCATTACTCCGCCGGCATTTCATTTCCATCCTGATTGAATTCACCCAGCACATTAAGTGGTACAACCAGCCTACTGTACTCTTACTTCTATCTAATACCCAAACTCTACATTACTATTCACACCGCATAACTAACAAGTTACTTATTCTAGCTCAAAACTAAACCTATCACATTAATTCCCTCAAGCAATCCTCTCGAGTCTTCAAATCTTCTTGATGACCGCTGATTAAATCTCGCTGTCCACACGACGATCGTTGTGGGAATAGAAAATCTGGGCCGATAGAATTGCAAGGGGAGTCCCACCGGCGGTGTGGATAGTGGCGTGTTATAATCTCACAACCAGCTAACCACACTGCCACCGCGACTCCCCGATGCCAAAATCATTTTCACTCCCATTCCATCATCTCGCATACATCTCGCTCGCTCTCTCTCTCTCAACAATCATAAACTGTTCCCAACAAAAGCTCATTTCCAAAGCCATTCCATCTCAATGCACACTCCTCCATTTCTCTCATCTCTTTCTCTCTCTCTCTCTACATTCCAAAATTATTACTGCAATTCAATTACACGATTGCTCTTCCCCAACCAAGTGTAAAGTCTAAGTAATGCATTCATTGCGGCAGTCATTCGCCATCCAGCAGAATTTTTCCCAAAGCACTCAGTCTTCATCATCATTTCAATATGCAACAGCTAAGCAAACTCTCACAGAAACATCAACAAACTCATCCACTTTCATATCATTCCATCATAATCATCATCATAGGTCTCCAATCATCATTTTTGTCTTCGTCATTCCATTGTATCCTCCACTTCCGCGGTTGTCACGACGAGGCACGACTACAATAACATAACCATGGTGACAATAAAGTAATCAGTGCCAGTCAAATAATACAACAATTCCTTAAAATTAACTACAAACCATTCCCCTTGTTTACAAATACCCTACTACACATGAATTACTCAGAACAATAGGTAAGTACAATAGTGCTTTCCATCGTAAACTTACATTCATGTCACTAACAATGGGCCGAACAGCGGTATTACCCACCTCCAACATTATATTTCTCTATGAAATAACATGCTAATAATACATGCTACCCACCATTCAATTACATGTAAGCTAGCAATTGAAATATGAACCACCGTCTGGCATTCTCAATACCTTATGTAACTCTATGAACAGAAGCTTTCCAACTTTCTCCAAATGCCCTCACGTCAGCTTAAACAAATGAATTCAATATGGCGACCGACCAATATTATAGTTTATATATTTTATACACCAACTTTATTTCCCCACCAATGAAATATGTAGAAAATAACAAGGGCAATGTATAAAGATATGAATGACATGCAAAAAAAAGCCACTGCTCAAAGTTACAATTATAACAGCTGAAAAATTAGAATTGAATCAATAATCCAGTCAGTCCAAAGGGTTAGCTTCTCTCTCTTCACGCATCCAGTCATCCCGACTGCAGAGCCCGTTGAATTTAGAATTCCAGATGTCGTACCAGACCATGCATTTACACCATGTGTAAATTTCCTTTCGAAGCCTTTTTTTTAGTAACTGGTGAGATTGAGTATAAATGTGTGGGTAAGGTGTGTATAGGAATGGATGGTGGGGGAAATTTGTCCGCCGAATAGTGAAAACGTATGGTGATGGTCGAGGAGAACTCTTTTGTATGAAAATTATCTCTCTGTTTAACGCTGCAAACACAGCTCTGGTACTCATCTGGAACCCAACAAAAGTTGATCTTCGTCTGCAGTCTTTCAGAAACAGAAAAAACAACATCCACGCCTCTTTCTCACAGCGATCTCTCTCTTTCTCTCTCTCTCTCACCGTGCAACACCAAGCTTTCCCAACAACCTCCTTTTCCTCCGTCTTTCTCGATAACAAAGTTCTTGGTCACCCAGATTGGCTGGCGATGCTGCTGCTGATGATGATGACGAAAACGACGATGACAAAGACCGATGACCAACTCCAAATGTCTTCCGACCATTTATCACCCACCGTCAAAATTCAAGATTCCCTTTATAGATTATAAAAACCTTTCGGAAATTTTGACTAGTGAATGTAAATGCGCTGAGAGGAGCAACTTCGATTTTTTGTCTTCTATTCTTTTAGAAGCTGAAGAGGAAAGTATACGGCTGCTCACAGAGTTAACAAGTGACTGAGATACCACCAGCTGTGTTCACTCAACTACGAGTAAGAATAGTCCAACAACGTAGCGAACTCAGAGTGGTTCCCAGTTACTCAAACTCAATTAGATTCTCCGAGGCATGGACACCCACTTTTATAGCCTTCACCGGGCTGGAAGCAGGGAGGCATTATGCAAAGGAGGTGGGAATTGTACAGGCAGGCAGGCAGGCAGGCAGGATCCAAATCAAATCCTTCAAGTAAGTCAATCATATCAAAAGCATATGGGACAAAAGCATTGTGAGGGGGTGAAAAGGCAAAGGCGGTGTAGGCTTCATTGAGGGATTCCCGATAATTCGTCGCCCACTTCTTCCTCTTCATCCTCCAGCTGATTCTTCCTTCTTCCACGTCGAGCTTCTTCTTGGTCTTCCTCCTCCAGTCACTCCATTACGAAACAACAAACTATCATTCCCAAGCTCCACCTAACTTTCCAATTTCTACTCCAATAAAAATCTACCATGTCAAACCAATCCACACGTCAGCCAGCGTCATCCCCAACTCACTCCCGGGTCACCAAGTGATACGCTCCAAACCCATTTTTCTCAACAACAAGTTAGAATATCATAATAAACAGTATTTTCAACAAACAAACAAACACACATACAGCACACAACGCCTCCGATCTCCGTGACGTCAGTATGAATAGCTCCAGTCGTTACCAAATCATGTCGCTTTCTCACTCTATCTCTCTCTCTCTCTCACACACACACACACACACACATACAACAACCACACCAACTCACACAAATATTTCCAAATTGAAACTTACAATTTCCCCATTATAACAATTACAAATATATCCTTTTCACCGTCTCTTCACCACAAATTTTAGATAAGTTGTGAGGAGGAGAAAGAAAGAGAGAGAGAGAGAGCTGTAGTGCAGCACCAGCTGAAAATATTTGACATGCACCACCGAGAACACAGCAACCAGCTGACTTCCTCCGACCGACCAACTTGACAGTTACAGAGTGAGGGAAAAACTGCACAGAGAAATGTTCTAAAGTCCAGTTAACTCCGTACATACGATGGGGGAGTAAAAGGGGACTTTTACCACACTCCGAGGGAGAGGAACGGAAGAGGCACGAACGGGAGGGAAGCAATAGAAGACGAGAGAGAGAAGAACGTCATCGGAAATGAGGCCATGACTCTGAAGGTCAGCCTTCTACATGGTTACAGCAGCCACTGTATAACCTTCTCCCGGAATAATCAATAGTTCCAGAAAGGAACGAAGTAAACCAACCCAGGAACCGAGTCACCGGGTAAGTATGCCAAGTTCGAGCCGTACGTGCATACGTTTTGAAGGCCAGCATCTGGAGGAATATATCAGCAGCAGCGGCAGTAGCAGCAAAACGCCTCTAGCAAACAGGCAAACCTACTTTCTAGTATAGACCCCAAATCCTCCGGCTTCTATTTTCTGCACATACTCCGCCATATCATTGATTCATACTACAGCTCTATAATAAAAGAATCACTGATGGTGGTGCTGCTGTTGCTATCGTTGCCACTGCAGAAATCAGCTGATGCTGCTACAACTCTTCCTCCTCCTCCTCCTCCTCCGCCTCACACAGAAGACGACTACAACAGTCCAAACTTCCGTCCTTCCCCCCCTGTCACAAGAGCACATACTCGCACAATCTATTCACACTCTAGCTATACATTATACTTGTTATCATCTTGACAACGTTTCGGGCTTGACAATCAGTGGAATTAATCTAGACTATGCTTTCCCTCCGCAGTGCACAAAGTAGCACACTGTTACAATGATTACGTACATTTGGCACACGTACAATAAACCTTAATTTATACACACCAACAAAAATGAACTACAATAGATTGCTTCAAATTGACACGATCGCATCATATACACCCTACAATTTCCATGCCGGCGAGTTTCATCAGAATTATCAAGTCAATACTGTACATCCACTTTGTACACGTAAAATAGGCCAAGGTAGGAAGCTGTGAATCAGCAGCACGTAAATACTTACAGTCTCGAGACGGAGGCATCCGTCGCTTCATCCCCCTCGATACGGTAGATCTTCCCGTACATGACGTACTCAAAGGAGTCAGCTCGGGATGGGCCTGTGTCCAATGGGGACCATTCTCCCGACTCCGCATAGCCATCTTCTCGTAGCGTCGTGGCCAACACCAGTCGGAACTTGTCACCTGCACAGTCATAGAAAATTCCATTTCCAATTCATCACAAAACCCACAAACTCCAGCTTATACTCCTTAACTCATCTACTATAGTACAACTTCTCAATTGCTTTAAAACAATCTTACCAAGTTCCATAGGATAGATCCAAGAGTTGATATCCAGTATGAGGTCCATCTTGAAAGACTCGCTCTCACAATGAAGTCGGCTCACTGCAAACAAAATAACAAAAAAACGGACAAAATTAGAAAATCTTCTCGCCCTCCTCCATTTCCATGCGTCCAAAACCCAAGAGACTCAAGTTGACAGTCACTTCGCCCTGGACATTCTATTAAAATAATCACGACAGCTGCTCATATTAGAGCACACGTAAGGACAGTGAGCAGCTAACAACAGAATCGACTTGCTTTCATCACCCGCCTCCTCTCACAGTACTGACTCAACTCAAGGTTAACATCGAATCGAGTGGAACGAACACATTCAGCCAACAGCCTATGACTTTGCACGCACGCAAAAAATCTCTCTCTCTCTCCATATAATAATGCCATTCTTTGTTCATGTCCAAGATAGCCTTCCAAGTCCCGCTCAAATAATAATGATGCTCCTGCTGTATTCTGCTCAACAACTTTAGCAAATCCCCCAGCCGGTTGGCTTGCCTTGCCCAAATGAACGACGACGGAAGACCTGGCGACCGTGGCCATTTAACAACTCCCCATAAGCTCTCAACTTTCAAAAGCCACTTAGAAGGAAGCGAGGGAAAAGAGGCTCCTGTCAACAATGGACACAAGTCTGCACGAGCAAAAATTAAGGCTCCATTTATACTTCATTTCAATGCCACATCTGTAGTACATTCAGCCAGGCCATTGATTCCAAACTGAGTCAAGCCTTTGCAGAAAAAAAGAAGCCTCTCCTCTACCACATATCGTTCACATAGATACTTTGGCCTACGTGCCCACACACTCCTGTCATTCCAATTACTACTATCATCCTTCCGAGGAAAACTCCTCTCTTGATGACTTTTGCCACCGCACCAGCGAAATCAATAGCCATTTTTTTTGCAAACACACACACATATATACATAAACAGAAATACACACTACACACACGCTTAAACCAACATAGTAAACCAAACATAAACATCAGGACGTAGCCTCTGCAGACCCGATAAAATAGTACAAAGTCGTTAAAATACTACATAAGGGGGAGCCTTTAAATAGGAAAGAGGAAGGAGCAGATGTACTAAAGCCTCCAGTAAAGATGACGTCAAAAGTATACAAGTTTCTCCGTACATCCCTCCCTATGTATATACAAAATGAATAAAACTCCATGGAAACATCATTTTGTTAGTATCTACAGCAACTTGCTTGTATGCATGTACAGTGTACAGGAAGAGACGAAGAGTCATTCCCAATCCGAATGAGTTAAACAGAAAATCCCCCATGTTTTCGCAGTCTTTACGCGCCCACACAAGCTTCACCCAACAACATCAACTATGTGCACAGAGCCGAAAAAGATAAAGCTTCCCTCACATCATCAAGTACATGGGATGCCGGCCGACTGGAAATAATCATGACGACAAGCTCTGCTCTGCTGTACAAGTGTGAGTCACGACTCAAGTTTAGCATTAAGTCCTCCAGTTGAATCATCTTCTTTTCCCATACGCGGAAGATATTGCAAAAAAATCTGACGCTGTATACATTTCTCTCCTCTCTAGCTCGCATAACATCACAACCACAAAAGCACTCCCATTTCAGTATGCATTACCATACTAATTAATGCACAAACCCGCCATGTATTGGTTTCCCGAGGGCCACGGCCACAACAGCCGTATGGATATACTCTCACATGCCATTGTTTCTTTTCCTCATTGCAGTCATTTGCCCGTGCAAAACTATAACTCTCCTCTCCCCTCAGGCAATGGCATTAAGGATCCTCTGCTGCTCCTGCCTATGCCATTCTCCACATCATCAAACTCTGTAATGTTGCGCAGGCTTTCCATCGTCACCACTGGCTGACATGTTGCAAAAGCTCTATCCTATGTCATAGTACTGCAAACTGTGAGATGAGATAGAGAACATGACAAGAGACCGAGCAGCCTTCCCAAAGAGTCATAGTCCTCGTCATCACCACCACCATAACTCCGACTTATCTCTCCTCGCATGCACAAAAGCTAACCTTGTACACATAATCTCTCTCTCTACTCTACTCTACACTATGCCTGGACAAAGTTATCCTCATCATAATCACACATTTGCAGCAACTGTGTTAGCAGGCCTACATGGATACATACAGCGTGAGAGATAATGCCTACCATCCTCAACCTTTTCCATCTAGCCCATTCGCACACATTCACACAACTACTGCTTCAGGCTATTCAAACTGGTGAAACAGCCAGCTACACTACTTCGCACACTCCTCCTAATCCACTGATCAAAATGGCTGTCACAACCAGAAAACTTTAACTCATGCAAAAAAATTTAAAGTATCTCATCAAACAAGCCTTCTCCAGCAACCTTCTCACTGAAGCATTTAAATCAAGATACTTCTCTCATCACATATGAACGCCATCAAGCTGCATGCTACTTTTTTTTTACTTGGCTCTTTCAACCATAACTTTATTCTTACATCAATTGTGTAATCATTGTCCAAGGAACGAGAGCGAGCACAATGGTATCACATAGCAACAACAACGCGTCCACAGCTCTCCAAATGATCATCTTCAAAGATAAGCCAAACTCGCATGTGCTTTTCATTGGAAAAGTAGGGAAAAATTCTCCTTAAAATTTCCCATCAGGCGAGCCGAAAGCAAGCGAAGAATTTAATAAAAACAAATGCTCCCCATCAAAATTCCCATACAGTCTTCCCTTCTTAGTATAAAACACAGCTCAACCAATATCAACCAGCTGCGCTCAAACCATTCCAATTCACAACCATCATCATCATCTCCTCTCCTCATC
This sequence comes from Deuterosminthurus bicinctus, assembly GCA_034698825.1. Taxonomy (NCBI): domain Eukaryota; kingdom Metazoa; phylum Arthropoda; class Collembola; order Symphypleona; family Bourletiellidae; genus Deuterosminthurus; species Deuterosminthurus bicinctus. The sequence goes on along the minus strand of JAQIWI010001260.1, from coordinate 9,896 downwards.
ATAAATATAAAAAAAAACTCTTTGCATATTTTCACCAGCCAATTGATGCAATCCTTGACTGGCTGAGGATGATGAAGGAATTCCCATCTGCAATTTATACACACAAGTTGAAAATAGCATTGTCAACCTCTATATATCTTTCCCTCAAAGAACAGAGTGGAAGATAAAGTATACTACAGTGGAGCAATATCAGTAAGAAGACTTTATGTGATGTAAGAGGAAACTCTTCTGATGGACGTCATCGCATCACGGAAGCCGAACATACACGAAGAAATCCATTCGGTGCTACTGCAGGAGTGTAGTGTGTGTACATGAGTGTGAGAAGGGAATTCTCTAAGCTTGGTTCGTGAGAGAAGGTGGAGTTTTTAGAGTTTTGCGAAAACCTTGAATTCACCACCATGACCTTGCTAGAGGACAGTATAGATTTTTTCCCCCCACTAAACTCTTTCCCAACTCGCACATAGCACTCTCTCATGCAAGCTGCTCTCGCTCTGCTCTCTCACATATACACAATCCATCCATCCATGCTGTCCTCCACTAAAACCCTTCTGCTCCCCACTCACTAGTAGTATGTCAAAGTATACTGCGTAAGATTTGCGAATCCTCTACTCCATGAAATCAATATCGCAATCCTATATGCTCGGTGGTAACTTAAAACGCTACATATTCTACGGCAGTACTGTTGCCAACACTGCGCTTGTGCTTCCTTCCATGACGTCCTTCACTAGCTTTCCTCCTCACTCGTTCTCAGCACTCAGCTCAGCCCTTCGCCTGCACATCCCTTGAACTTCAACTTGAAATCTAAAATAGGCCCATTACTCCTTTTATTATTCCCTTCTGTCAGCTTCTATCTCTCTCTCTCTCATTCGCATCCGCATGTACTACTAACACTCTCTACGAGTGTAGCTGTGCAAAAACAGCCATATAGTCCCTCATCCGCCATTACACACGTCCACATTCTCTATATCCTTCATCATCATCACCATCTCTCTCTCTCTCTTTGTGTGCAAAATTTTTTTGGATAGCGCCCCACACTTTACGTGTATATACCTCCCAAACGCCTCCTCCATATTACCTTCAACTTTCACACGGCAAACAAGCCAATAGCAATTATTCCTTGCACCTCCTTCAGTTATTAAACTCATTTCGTAAGCTTCTTCTTTCTCTCTCTCTCTCTCTATAATCATCCCCACTTTACCTTCACAGATGACATTGACATTGAACCACAACCAAGGTAGAACAATAACACGTAAACATGGCCGCCTAATCTTCAACCTCTCTGCTAACTGCCTACGTCCTTCTTTTTTTATTTATCACTCACAAACGTCACAAAAGTTCCTCATGTAATTTATATGTAAGGATTTCATACGCTTTTTCATGCGGCAAACAACAGCCAAACTATATAGCTTAGCAATGTTCCCTTTTAAATGTCTCCCTTACTACCAATAATTCAGCAGCAGCAATACCCAGCATGTAATATCCCAGTAGCGTGTACTTTGTAGCCACATAAATGCTTTAAATTTCATTTCAAGGTAAACAAACAGAAGCTGACATCAAGTTTCCAGTTGCTTTTGGCATATCATGTGCTCAGGACTCAGGACACAATAATAATGCATGGAACTTATTTGTTCCTCTGCTACTGCTACTACGTACTTGAAATTTGCACACACACGCTAACATCTAATGTACATCTGTGTGCAAATAGTACTGAAGGGGGAGCAGGCTCATGTGTTTACATTTACTACATACATACACACAGAAGAGTGCCGCAGAGCGGATATTACTAGAAACATGGCAGCCATTTTCTCATATGTACACTACATAAATCCCATAGAAACGCCAAAGAATGCATTACGAATAATGGCGGCGACTCTAGTTGTGGAGAAAATTGACAAAAGTCACGATTTTCTATCCAGCTTTATATTAGGAGGGAGGGAGAGAAGGCATGAGAAGCATGTGAGTTTATTGACGACCAAAGCAACCTTGAGTCTTCATCTCTCTTCATTGCATCACGCGTCAACTTTGAGTGCAAAGTTTGACATCCGACAAACTTTAGACTTTCAACGGGTAACGACGCCATGGGCGGAAAAGATTTGCCAGATTTTACCCACATCCTTCCTCATCCTCACTCTCGCACTTGCTATACCTACTCCGAATAATCAAGCAGTATGCATCTGCATACTTTCTCATCACCATCTTAAGACTTGCAGCGCAGCGGCAACAACAACAAGCTCAAACCTACAGCAATGATTATCATGTTGCGGCGGAATGGACGCTCAGCGGGCATTCAACCCGTAAGAGTATTTCAAAGTATTAGTTATGCACACCTCATGTGTACAAAGGTGGAACAATTTATTGCGTTGTAATTGTCCACAAGGTTAAGTCATGCTGTGCCACAACAACAAATCAACTCTCTCAGCATCCACCAGCTCCCACTTCATCTCAAAGTCCAACATCACAGTATTCAAGAGAAACAACTTTTGCACGTAAGGCAGAGTTGAAGAGCATTCCGCCTCATTGCATCCACAGAATCCGCGTAATTCACCGAGGTCCCTCCCTGGCGTCAGTAGGACGCGTCTATGAGAATCATATGAAACTCAGATTGACATTGAGGATCATACTCGGGAAAATCAATACATTTTCCTCAAATTGGAGTGGACCAACAACTTGGAATTAATTTAAGCAAAAATACCTCAAATTACGACACCATTACATTCAATTTGTCACACACATTCACGTTGCCATTAAAGAAACCTTAAACCTCGCAAATTTTCCCCTTTCCTGCTCAAACAAATTGCTCCGTTCCGAAGGACACCCACGCAAGAAGATCATGGAAAGTTGCCTACAACTAAGGACATGTGAATACATAAGGGATTCTCAATCGACTCATGTTGAATGCCAAAGTTCATAAGGACTTGGTGCTGTTGCAAAACTGCCTCCGCGCATTCCAGAAGCTTCACTTCTTCATCACAGCGTATATACAGTATAGGAAAGAAAGACCAATTTCCCCCGTTCCAAATCTTCTTTTTCAATTCTCAAATTCCTGCGTAACTCTATACAGCAATTCTTAGTAATGGTTACTCTAACAAAGCTCCCATTAAAATTAAAAGTTGCCTCAAGGTTAACACCACGAAATCTTCCTTTACAATACACAGTCTCTCTCTCTCTCTCTACATACGGATGAGGGATTCCAAGAAATAAAAAATCCCACAGCTCATGCTCATCCTAAAAGTCCATCATACGATTACATACGCAAGCTCGCATTTAATTCCCACAGAATCTCAGCCATCTTTTTGTCTTCACGTTACATGGATATGGAATGGAATGGAGCAGAGGAGGAAATTGTGAAGGATTACCTAACAATAAACTAACTTAGAAAAATAAAACTCACTGCAGCTGGAGTGAGGGGCCAAAAGCCTTGAGAGAGATCTCCTCAATGCACAACAGCAGTAGCATCAACTCTTAGCATTCTCCAGCTCATGTATATAGCTGGAAACATTTTAAAGGCAGTGCAAGCGAGCACAGGGTGAGCGCTTGACCTTGTCCATAATGCTAGCAATTATTATAGCCATAACAATCACACCAATCCATGCTTATGCTCGAATTAAAACCCAGCCTTCTATTCATATACATACACAATAAAAATCCTGATAATTACAATTATTACCACTTGAACATCATAATCATATGCACAGTGCCAGAGCGTGTAGGGCGAACTACAAATTGCATCAGCTGATGATGATGAGTCTTGACGCAAAAGCCAAAGGCTTTAACTTATTCCAACTATATTCATGTTCATACTCATATGACTCTCGCGAATGTCAACACACTTCCAGCTAAAAACAACTCTTATATCCGTCTTTGCTCTGACGTGGAAGTGCTAAATGCACACACACACACACACACACACACACGTACATAAACACACCTATACGTTCCAGTTAATTTTTCCATGACAAATCCCACGATAATACCCTCGAGATTATTTCATTGTAGTAAACCCCATGAAATCATACCCACCCATAGGTTTTTCCATAAAAGAGCAAGACGAAGACCATTATTTACGTCGTCATACATAAATAAGTATATATATACAAAATATAAACTCTCATGCTATACGACTACTACATGACTCCTTCAAGAGGTTAATCAATTCTCCAGCCATGGAATGGAACTGACTGACTTATTATTATTCACTCTAAAGCTCAACTCCTTGCTACATATGTACATATAGAACGACACACTCACGTAACTCTCTCACACAGAGCAGCTTCAGTGTACATCGCCCTTGATAAACTCTGCAAGGTGAAAACTCAAGGTAAAACTACTTATTTATTTGTTCCTCTCTCTCTCTCTCACTCATTTCGCTATACGTGCTACTACTTTTACATACTATACATGCCCAAATACTCTGTTTCTCAAGCTCTCAGCAGCCGCTTTCATAGTGATACATTACTGCGACAAATTGCAATACAGCGGAAATTCAATCACACGTCTCATAAGTGAGCAACAAGTTTTAACATTATGCTTGCTTACCTTCATTCGGACGGATGGATTCAAGTTGATGGCCCCAAATTCCCAATCAAATGTCACACGACGTAGTGAAAAGTATCCCGAATGACAGCTCAGCTCAGAAGTCAACATTTCTCCACTCATCATGCCTGCCTATCTCACTTCCCCCCGTCCCTCCTGTCAACCTCCAACCGACGTTCATTTCTACTACTAACTCTCGACAACTCAACGCCATCCTTCCCACCTCAAAACTCTACTCTCCTTCTGAATTATACAGAAATATCTTCTTACTTCTTTCAGCCAAATAACTCGCCAAAATTCCAACTATTTCAACTTCAGCCAATATGACAGGACGGAAACAGCTGTTTTTTGCAACTGCGAGCAAACTGAGCTCTGTTGTGAGCTAAAACTCTTCCCTTCTCTCGCTGGCTAGCTCTCTCTCTCTGTGTTCACTTGAACGCTGAAATTCCAGAACGAATCATCTGGAAATCTCCGTTAGTCCTCACAGCTGCTAACAATGTTCCTAACTATAACTAGCTAGCTAGTCAACTTGGTCAGAGCAAATCCTAGAAGCCGTCTTACCTCACACTGTCCAACATGATGGAATGAAAATGCTATTTTGCCATTTCGCAAAACTGCGCCGATACCCTCTTTCTTTCTCTCTCTCTCTCTCACTTTCAAGGTACTTTCGCGAATCGTATTCTCTCTCTCCTCCTCCTCCCATGCATATTAGCAATGCTATGGAAGATACAGAGTAAGTAGGATTCGCTCCCTCTCCTCACTCTCTCTCTCTCTCTCATGCTCAAGCTGTCAGAGAGAACTTTACCCATGACTTTGAATCTTTCCTCTGTACAACAGCACTGTGCAATGCAATAGATTGGTTTGAAGGCTATCTTTTCCTTGTGTTACACACTGTATACCAAAGCTATTATTCTCTATTCCCCTCTTCCCTGTCCAACAACAAACTCTCCTGTTCAACTAGCTCCTAGTAGTAGTACTGCTGCCATTCCTCCTCCTTCTCTTCTATCTCCCTCACTCTCCTTCCTTTTTGCACAACTGTCAGCAGTATTAGGGAGAGGGTCCATAACAACAACATTTTCGCCAACGTGTTCTAATATACACAGAGAACAGCTGAACGACAACGTTTCTACGTAGCCTCACAAACACACACACACATAAGGTCACATATAAGTCAACTAGTCAACCCATATGCTTATTTTCTCCCTCTCCATGCTTCCTTCGTTGGCCAAACTTGCAATGCCCTTGCAATATACACACAGCTGAACAAATCTATACGGCAGGGAAATATTGCACACACACACACAAACACACTACTCACTATCTCTCTCTCTCACTAACATACACAAGCACCACAAACTCTCTCACACACACACCACACAAACTCTCACACACACGCACATCACTCAAACTCACACACACACACCGCAAACTCACTCACACGTAAAACACCACATCAACTTACCCAGCATTCACATAAGCCTCACATATGCTAAAAACCTTAAGCATACGTCAGCCAACAGCTCTTCAAGCTCACACACATTATACGCAAACAGGCAAGTTAAATCCATAAGCACAAATTTGAACAACTGTCATAAACAACAAGCTCACACACATACAGAAGATAGAGGTGCGCAAGTAAATGATTTCCACTACTAAGGAAGCGGGTTTAAGCGCGCGCACAAACTCACACACACACACACGCGACAAACAGGATCACAAGGAATCATCCTTAGCATATTTGCTAACTGAACCTAGTAGAAATACGAGTTCTTGGCTGTCGCCAGTCACATACATGGAAAATATGGAGCCAACTTAAACTTGGACACATATTGACACTCATTTACATTCATAAGGCTTCCCATGGCACCCCTGAAAGAACGTGCAGGTTATGGTAGCCGCTCCAGCTGGATTCTAAGATCACGTTCCTTACCCAAAGTTCTCACACATTGCATGCACTCATGACGAAGAAAGGAGGGAGCGATGGGAAAAGTTTCATATTGATCTCAGTAGTGGGAATATTATACGAGAGACACAGAGAGACCGCTCTATAACCAACTTGCTCTATCCCAAGGCCTAGTAAATGTGGGTAAAACCATAATAAAGGATTTGCATAGACTGTATGTATATAGTATGAACGAGCCCTTCTCACTCTCATATTATTGGCACACATTGAATTAAAATCAATTAGATGTGTCCCCCCCCTGAGAAAATTAGGCCAATGAGAAGCCTTCACATGGTCATCAAAAGATGCTCAATTATTTCTTCCAGTATCAACCGCATGCCGACGTGACACAGAAGTAAAGACAAGGCAGAAACATTCCATACATTCTAATAATCACACACTACTATACTTTGTCGTCAGCCTACTTGCCATATGCAAGATGAGCAAGCATATACTCCCGTCTTATCACCCACGACGACGACCATTAACCCATCAAGCCCTTGCAAAAGGAAAACTCTTGTCAAAATAAACAAATAAGGCTCTAAACAAGGAAAGTAGCCCGCCTATCAATTCAACCAGCAGCGGCGCAGTTTCTGACAGTCCAAAATACAGGGAGTTGTTTCCCCATGTCCATAAAATATTTAGCAGAAAGTTTATTGCGGAAATATGGCTCGTGTTTTTAAAGCTTTATGTTATTAAAAGCTATACATAAGAACCGCGTTGACGGCGACGACGCAAGCTCTTTTAATAATAACTGCGACTATTATTCCAATCATCATTCATCGTGTGCATCATCCTCTGTGCAACACTGAATGAAACACAAAGGGTATAGAGGTAGGCAGGTATTAGGTATCAAATACAGCCCTGTTCCTTATTGTCAGATGACTCCATTGCATAAGCCCGATGATGACGATGAGGTCGCTATAGAAATCAAAAGCAAGGACAATGACGTCAACAGCCTTTTTCTTCCTCATGTCAGAATATTATACGAGTCAAGTGGGCGGCTTCATGTGTGTACAGCAAAGAACCAAGTCCTTCTTCGCCATTAAAACTCACAGTGGCTTGCAATATTCCTCAGCTTGAATCCTATTGCATAACTCTACTATTATCATCTAAGGCTTTGAAAAAAAATCTAATCGACTAATCTGCCTCAGTTTAAACGCTCCCATTTGGTAATCCACAATGCGGGGTGCCACGGTTTCATTATAAATTATCATCATCATCATCCCAATCTGTATAAGACTGGCAGCGAACATCAAGCTTCCAAGCCTACGACAACACAATGCAATATAGCCCTCTCCAAAACACAGCCTTCTAAGGTAACTTTGAGCTCATACGAGTGCTGAATTGAAGTTGAGCTGTTGGACGATGGAAAGATGCAGAGAGATGAGAAGAGATCTCATGTTGAAGATGATGATGATGAGTGGTGGGAAAAACCAGCGAGTGATACCAAAGGTTCAACTCTTCAACCAGCAGAGCATATAAGATGCTGTGGACAAGTGCCTGCCTATATATATATGCCTCCGAGTTCTCAATGTATCAAATGTTGAGCAAGGGTTTTTGCACTTGTTGGTGGCCTGTGTCCCATCACATATACGCTCGCTCATTTTTTTCGTCCGTGCCGTGAGGCAGATTTTCATCAAGACAAAGAGATCGGCCATTGGCTTCTCAACTCCCTCCCCACCTTTAATATCCCAAGGCCTCTGGCTACAGATGATACTAGTACAACATCCTGAAAACTCTCGACTGAGCCAGATGAGAGTGTATATTATAATACATGCAAAAAATACACGTTGTGAAGCATGTTATAACTTGCTGTTGAGTCTTCAGTTAGTATAGTACCTTACAAATGCAAAATACTCATGAGAGAAGAAAATAGCCATTAAAAGAACATGATGGGCCAAGGATTTATTGTCTTCATACTGGGTGGGTACTTTTAGAAGAAATAAATGGATAATCTTTGTACGATAACCCCAGCAAATAAGCTTCAAAAACATGAGCCTTTCTTTACACCAGCACATGCTCATCAAAGCAGGTCTTGATACACGGAAAAACTATGAGTTTTCAACTTGTCGTCAAGAGCTACATAGCCCGTGGTAATGATGATGCAGGATTGCTACAAAAATAATAATAATTAACGTCACAACACAATGACCACCTTAACTGAGCTAATGGTTAGTTCACTGGGAGTTTATGCTCCATTAAAAATACAAAGTATGGGGAGATATCATCATGGAATTATTAAATGAAGTCAAGCGGAGCTTGGAGAGAGAACGACGCCTTCAAGGTCACATGATTTCAAGTGGAACCGCATAGCTGGAAGCGAAATGAAATGACATTTTAAAATCATTTATTCAGTAGAGGTGCACTGCAAGTAAAGGATGAGATAATCTGATAATCCATCAAAGACCATAGGAAGTCGGATAATACCACCGACTATCTCCTTTATATCCAACCCTTTGTTGACCTTCTCTAAAGCTGTTATTCTGACCAGACCAAGATCACCGCTCAAATTCTTTTTTCATCAGTCTCAAGCTTTGATGTGTGGAATGAAAGCATAACAACAAAGAATCCCTCGGAACCACAGAGCTTTCACTTCCGCTGCTGGCATACACAAAAAACCCGAGTAAAAATGCATGTAGAGTGACGTCAATGGAGCTATTTTGGCAGTGAGGGGAAAAGTTTATAAGACGTCCATCCTTTTCATCGATTTTCCCTCCCCACGTATGCATTCTCATTAGTTTTAACTGGACCAGCGCGGATTTCCTGTCCTTCATCATCCTTTCATTAGTTCGCTGTCAGTCGGAGCCTTGGCTCGTGTGAGTGTATATATATAGCTACACGAGCTATTAATTAAATCAGCTGGAGCGGATTTTGGGTCGCAGGTGGATTTGGATTATGATGTTTGTGCAGTGAACCAGTGCAGTGTCTGTCTACTTTATCATCATCATCACATGCCTATGTGATTAAAATTCACGAAGCATCTTCTCGTTCAATGAACAAGCACACATGGAGCAATGGACCATGAAAAACATGTACAACTTTGAGCATTCATTTTAAATTTTATGCCCAATTCCTCCACTTCCATAATCCTTACACTCGACTCTATCACAACACAATACACATTGGCTCCATTCATTTTTGGGCATGAATGACCTACGATGATGTAGTTCAAATGACCTATACAACATGGCACACAAATAACCTAAAGCGGAGCACACCATTAATCATTCATCCCAATCCCATAAAATGTTGAGAGGACAATGGACACAGGATTTCTCCTCCGTTATTTCACATGAATTCAAAATAGCTCCAGAGCATGTGATGGAGTAAATGTTGGAACTACTGCAAGGTCATTCACAGTGCCAATATAACATCCGGATTTCCTCCGAGATATTTCGGATAGGAGCAGGAAAAGATT